>BQNB010096579.1:0-25591 GCA_026074375.1 Tanacetum coccineum
CCCTTAAACGTATAACTCTAGCTTATAGATCACTAGGCTATACTTTAGACCCTTTGTTTGTGAGTTGTGGTGTCGTGTTTATGCAAGTTGTGTCTCGGCTATGGTATGACCCGAAAGCAAGGACATAATTTTTGCTAGAGTGTTGTTAAATGTGTGAGTGTGTAAACACTCTTAGTTGTGGGTCTTCCTATTTATAGAGAAAATATCTCTATACCACTTCCTTAAACCATGTCTCCTTTGCTAAAGAGGGGTAGTAGTTTAAGTACATGCTTAGGTGGTTTTTAGAAAAGTTCAATCTTGTTTAAGTACAAGTATTAATGAATTTGGTGATGTACAAGATTATGCAAGATTTGTTAGGTTGTATGTGTGGGTGACGAGTTGGCTAAAGACAGGGAAACACAAGATACAAATCTTGTATAAGATTTGTTACGTACATTGCCTTAATTAATCCTATGTTATACAAGATTTAGCCAAGATTTGTGTGTATTACCCAATGCTCCTTGTGCCGTGTGAAATGAAAGAAAAACAAGGCACAATGTGCTAGTGTTTAAGTTTTCCTTAACCTTAAACTAACTAAACATTCATCCTTAAACTAACTATGGTATGCTATGGGTTAAGGGTACATGTTGTAAGGGTATGTAAGTGATTTTTGCTCCTTCCCACACCATTGGACGCCTAGGATTTGAGTTAGGGTACACATGATTAGACAATGTTTAGATATATGAGCTTCTATGTACTTAAGTTGGTTAATAACTAAAAGTATATAATGTTTGCCTTATGTTTGTGTTATGTTTAATCATAACCGGCCCCTATAGGCTTAATGACACAAAAATTGTACAATTTTTGTGTTTAGGGAATAAAAGTGGGTATTGGTTTGAGTCTAGATAAGTCTAGGTATTTCCCGGGTATGTCTAAATGTATTTTATTGCGAAACGTAAGCGTTTTACGTAACCAATAAAAATAAAATATGAAAGGTTATAAATTATATTCTTAATAATCATATAACACTTGCTTGATGTAAACTTTAACTTGTTTGGTGTCCGTTTACGTTGGATGATGATTTTTAGTTTACGCGATTTAACTATAAGATAATAATTAAAAGCGGACGCGTAAAACCCTAAAAATAAATAATGAAAATAATTGAGTCGGGAAATGACCTGAAAATGTGAAATGTTACAGTCTCCACCCGTTAGAAGAGCCTTGTCCTCAAGGCTCAAGTTGCAACACTTGATGAAGGTACGGGTTTAGTGAAGAGATGCGGATACTTCTTTTGAAATTGGTCTTCGCGTTCCCATGTGAACTCAGGACCTCTCCTTGAGTTCCATCGAACCTTGACAATTGGGATACGGCTTTGCTTCAACCGTTTGACTTCTCGATCCATGATCTCTACAGGTTCTTCCACAAAACGGAGCTTGTCATCCACATGGAGTCCTTCCAACGGAACGGCTAATGGTTCGTCAGAATAACATTTCTTCAGGTTGGATACATGAAATGTATTGTGAACTCTGCTCAACTCTTGAGGAAGCTCAAGCTTGTAAGCAACGGTTCCAATCTTTTCCAGCACCTTGAAAGGTCCAACATATCTAGGGTTTAACTTCCCCCGTTTGCCAAAACGTACGACCCCTTTCCAAGGTGAAACTTTGAGCATAACTCTATCCCCAACTTGGAACTCCATCGGCTTACGCTTTAAGTCGGCGTAACTCTTTTGTCGGTCACGAGCGGCTTGCATTCTTTGCTTGATCTGAATGACCTTCTCAACCTTCTCGGTTGTCTCTTGACTATTTCTGGAACGGTGAGTTAAATTCTTCCAAAATCGTCACCAACAAACAGGTGAACAACACTTTTGACCGTAAAGTGCTTCAAATGGTGCAGCCTTGACAATTGCGTGTTAATATGGTGTAAGAAAATCCAAATTGTGGCAAATGTTTAACTCAACACTTTTCAAAGTCGACCGCCACAAGCAACGTAGCATATCCTCGAGAGTTTGGATAGTTATCTCGCTTTGTCCATTAGTTTGTGGATGGATTACGCGCAGTACTCTTATCCAGCTAAGTTAACCCAAAAGCCTTTGTGATAGTGATCTACCAGGAATTTGAGCAAAAATCTAGGGTCCCACGAATCACCATGATCCGGATAGGTTTCCAAGCACTTGTGAATACCCCTTTAGGTACTTTCTCGCCAATTTCCTCCATGAATCAGTTTCTACTTTGGCGTAAAGATTTCAGACTTAGTAAGTCGGTCAACATTCACCCAATGTGTAATAAACCGTGCGTACGACTTAGGAAGCTTTGTGACACATATCCATGAGTAATATTTCCTACTTCCATTTGAGGTATCTTGGGTTGCACCAACAATACTGATGGTCTTAGGTGGTACCATAGTCTTGACCTTTGCACACGTCTAACATTTGCTAAAATAGGGTGGCGAACGATCGGCATTCATATGGGGCCACCAATATGGTTTTTCATGAGTCTTGATACATTTTTTGTCCGGAACCCGGTATTGGGTAGAGTATATTGATTTGTGGAACTCGTGCATGACGACGGTCCTTAAATCACTCATATACATTGGTAACCAACTCCTTTGCCATTTAAGCTTAGAGTTTCGTCGGCACGGGGTTCAACTTTTCTCCTTCGGTTTATCATTCCTGATCATAACTCCTACGTCGTCTTCTTGTTGTTCTCTGGTTTTGTGCTTCTATTTGAGCTTCCTAATTGTTTGGGGTGATCCAATCCAATAGTCATGACTTAGGCGCGAACCCATAATGGCTTTAATGCGTTCTTTCGGCTTTTCTGTGAGGATGGGCCACTCGTTTGCTTTCCCGGCGTTTGATAATGAAGTTCACAATCTTAATCACTGAGCAATCTCTAATCCAACGACGTTGCCTCATGTTTCAGCTCCTTTTGGTCAGTATGTGTTGTATCTCTTATGATCCTGTTAAACTGTACACTTGGTTCCGTACAAATAGTGTCTCCAAATCTTTAGAGCAAACACCACTGCACCAAGTTCCAAATCATGAGTAGTATAATTTTTCTCATTAATCTTCAACTGTCGTGATGCGTAAGCAATTACCTTCTCATTTTGCATCAACACCGCACCTAATCCTTTATACGACGCATCGTAATAAACAATGAAGTTCTCAGCTCCTTGAGGGAGAGCTAAGATAGGTGTGCTATACAACTTATTCTTCAATGTCTGAAAAGCTGCTTCTTGCTTGTCACCCCATTCAAAGGCGAATTTCTTTTGCATGAGCTTTGTCATTGGCTTAGCAACTTTTGATAATCCTTTGATGAATCTCTGAAAATAACCGACAAGACTTAAAATTTAACGTATCTCCGTTGGAGTCTTAGGAGATGCCCAATCTTTTATGGATTTGATCTTGGCGGGATCCACGTCAATGCCTTGACTATCAATCACGTGGCCGAGAAATTGTACCTTGGGAATCTAAAATTCAAATTTAGAGAACTTAGCATACAATTCTTCTTTCTTAAGCAATTCTAGAATTGCCTTCAGATGTTCTTCATGTTCTTTCTTGTTCTTTGAATAATTTAGGTATATGGTCTATAAAGGGACAATTACAAAACTTATCCAAATACGAGTTGACACTCGATTCATGAGATCATAAATACCACCGTGTGACGTTGTCACATCCGAATCGGATAACTATGAGAACTCGTAATGGACCTATACCGAGTCTTGAATGCGTCTTTGGAATATCTTCTTTCGAGTACTCGAAGCTGATGATAACCCGATTGCAAAGTCTATCTTAGATAAACACTAGATCCTTGTTAATTGTATCAAATAAATCGTTCGATCCTTGGGTGTGTGGATAACGATATCTTCACAGTTCAGTTTGTTTAATTTCTGATTTGTCGATGCAACATCGAAATGATCCGTCTTCTTTTTTGACAAACAAGACCGCGAGCCTCTTCCTAAGGTGAGGAACTGGGTCTTTTAAAGCCTTGTCGGATAGTTTCTTCAGTTGCCAGAGCAATCTTTCATTTCTGGAAGGTGTTAATCGATATAGGTGCTCAGTGCTACAGGTGCTAGCAACCGAGACATCAAATTGATTTGAATTCCACTTGTCGAGTCGTGGAAGACCACGAACAATTCTTCGAGTAATTATTCAGGAAAATCTTCGAACGATTGGTACGGTCACCTCAAGTCGATTCTCCCCTGACCTTGTCTTCGTCTCCTTTGTATAACATGTGCCTGAAAGTACATGCTATGTCCTTTAAATTATTTCTTGAGTTTTGGTGCATGAAATGATGTTCAAACGAGTCTCGTTTCCCTGATTGCTTCCGTCACCATAGACAATTAAGGTTTCACTTCCCCAGGGAATATGAATGATCTTCTCGGCATAAGCTATTATGGCATGATACATTGACAACCAATCCATACCAATTATGACGTCAAAACTTCCAAGTTCTACGGGCATCAGGTCGATGTTGAACGGATGATTTAGTAAATTCTCTAATGGCGAGCAAATTTGATAGCGAATTGTCCTAGGGCGACTAGTGATGTGTCTTGGCTTTTCGGCTTAGGATTTGGTATAAGATGATGTCAACTTTATAGTAAGATGGAGTGAAGGTATGCTTAGTTGCTATGGTTACTAATTTGATTTCCAGAAGTAAACGCGTTTTATGAATACGAACACAGTACATGATATAAGTAGGCATATCGTTTTCTTGATCAGTAAGTTTTTAGAGTGACTCACTCTCAGCACGGCATTGGTTCTATCCTGAATTTATATACTAGTTTGATCAGGCCATGTATATGCGGGACAAACGATGTGCATTGCTCATTTTCGTCAAAATAGCATTATGATTTCATGATATTTGAGAGAGTGGGTTGCCCAATTAATTTAGGGAATTAAAGTAATTTGATGAAATTTTACAACACATTGATTTGAAGATAATTTGTATCATTTGTTTTAGGAACGAAAATTTAAGAGAAACACAACAAGAACTCCTAAGGAGATAAAGTTTAAGATAGTTTTAACTTAGGGTTTACTAGGCAAGCGAGACAACTTTATCTTTTAAGCGTCGATCTTATCCTCAATGTTATTAAGGTCTTGTTCGGTTTCTCCTCCTCCAAAGGCATGCACCACTCCACGTGCTCCAGTACCTCGGGTTTGGTTTTCATGGTTTTGGTTCTTTCGCTCCGGGCAATCATTCTTGTTGTGCCCTTGATTCCCACATTCATAGCAAGTAGCCTTCTGACTTGCCCCAGTGCCCCTTTGGTTGTTAGTAGTATTGGCATTTGTAGAACTCTTACAATCACGGGCCAGATGGCCAACTCTATTGCACTTGTGGCATTTAGGAGCACATGGACCATCATGGTGATAGTTGCATTTAGAACACAACGGCTTAGATCCGCCGTAATGTTTCTTCTCCCCGTGCCCTGCAATGTAAGCTCTGCCAGTATTTTGCCTCTTGTTCGGCTGTTGTTGGTTCTGATTTTTCTTAGAAGTGTTATCCAACTTCCTCTTGTTCTCAGCTTGGCGTTCAGCCGGAGTGCTGATCTTTTTGTCCATTAGTTTGGTTACAAATTCAATTGCATCTTGCATTGTCTTAGGCTTAGATGCCCTCACCTCTCCATGGATCATGTCCACAAGTTTCTGAAACTTCACTATTAGACACTCACTCTTGTAGTGTCTCAGACTTCCACACTCATAACAGGTGCGGGTTCGTTGATTCCTAGTAGTAGCAGGTGTTTTACAATTTTGGATTATGTGGCCAACCTTCTTGCAATTTCTGCACTTTATAGTGCACGGTCTATTTTGGTGAAATTTGCACTAGTTGCATGAGGTAGAGATCCAGCATATATTTCTTGCTTGATTGGCCTTAGTAGTGTGTGCTCTTGGCACCTTATGCCTGTTGTTTTGTTGGCTGGCTCGAGCTTACCTATTGTGGTTACCTTCCCACTTTCACTCTTGTTGCTAGCATTCTCTGCTACCTTGTCTTCTTGTCGTTCGGTCTGGCTCATTGACTTGCGGGCCATGTTGGTTTTTGTCTTATAAATAGCAATAGCCTCGATAGCATTAGCCACTCGTTGGGCTACAACCCGCTTAATTTCCTCAACACTCATCCCTTGATTAAGAGTTGTCATCGTTTCCTGAAAGTCATCAGGGAAATAAAATGTATTGATGTTTCATTCCAAGACAAATCATGACACTCAAGATTACAAATTTATATGTAGGTGGACCAATAATGCCAAAGATATAAGATGACAGAAAACCACATGGCATAAATTAAATCCACATTCTTTCAGTGCATGATCATAACCACACTGCTGTAGGTTAATACATAATACATCATTTTACCTGAGTAAAAGAGTGCAAGATTTTCATTAACGCTGCCAACCGAGTATTACTCAAGTTTAGTGGGATATAATACAAAACAAGCTACACTGACAAATCTATTTATCTATGGGCCAGGGTGCCTCTCAAGATTCTAGATGCTTGACTTATATGTTATCTTTAGTGACATATTCATTCCTCTCGGTGGTGGTGGTAATAAATAATGGTAGTTTGCTAAGACAAGCGAAAACCTCGGTAATGCATGCCTCAGCAAATGGTAATCGTGGAGTATGTTGTTAAATAGACATCCATGCTGTATGGGATTTGGTCTAAGAAAACAAGATGATATGGTGTGGAGAGGTGGGTGGTGTAGAAGCAGACTCATCAGTCTCAAATGCCTCTGTATCCTTAGCTTGAGGGGACAAGATCATATATGAGTACAGCCGGCCAGGGCTAGGTGCTCCTCCTCCTCCTCGTCCTCCTCATCCTTCACAACAACATCATCATCGTCGTCATCATTAGATGACTCATTATCATCATTGTCTCCTTCGTCGATAGGATGGTCAGCAGGATCCTCCTCAGGGTCCTCCTTATCCTCCTCCGGATCGAAACTCAGCTTTGTAGCCGGTTTTTGATTTTTTTCTATTTTTTAAAGGGCTTAGTGTGAGGAATCCGCAGGTAGAGGCTGATCCTCCATTGGTGCCTCTTTCTCCTCATCAGAAGCTCACTGGAATCTCCATGGCTCAGAATTAATATAGACAAACGTGTAGGTAACCGTCGATGGTAAAAGACATGGATCGCTTGCATTGTGCAAACAATTAACTTATATAAAGTATTTATATAAGAACGGTATGGTAATAATGAATATGAACTCTGGCAATAACAGTGATGATGTAAGATATCATATTCAGTATAGCTTAATGTTTAGGTAGCGTTTAGGACCTACGAGCTTATAGTGCTACCTTGCCTAAAGAAATGTTCCCCCATTTATATAAATAACCATTATATAAATAACTGTAGAGTATGAGCGAAAGAATGCAAACTCATCTTTGTATATATACATAAGACTCTCATAGTAATGTGCGTACTATAATATGAACACGTATATGATTCTGTAAGAATCTAGATGACAACTTGTAACATTCTCAATTCGGTCATTTTACGACTCCTATTATTCGTCACTATTTATTTTGGTCCGATACGCGTTTACTTTTAATTTAACTTTTAAATCTAAATCCCGTAGACTAGAAATAATTATTTAACGAAAATGGTCACCAAATGAATTAAGGTTTACGTCAATCAAGTATTATGTAATTATTAAGAAGTTAATTATTGACTTTGCGTATTTTATTTTTATTGGTCACATAAAAGGCTTACGTTTCGCAATAAAATACATTTAGACACCCCTCAGAATACCTAGACTATCCTTGACTCAAACCAAAAACCACCTTTAATCCATAAAACACAAAAATTAATTTAAAGTCTTTGTTTAATAATCCATTATGGCCGGTTTTAGGTAAACAAAAAAACCATGAACAAAGAAATGCTTACTAAATCTTGTATAACCTAAAGGTAATTAAAACTAAGTTCTTGCTAAATACTATAAAAGAATTGTATTTTTGTGTTTCCCCATCTCTAGCCACCTCGACACACACAAAACCTTGCAACATGAGTCTTCCTAAGTACATGTTCAACATAGGATTAATTAGGCTTATCCTTGATGTTTTCCTTAGTAACTAATACACATTGTGTAAAGACTACCTTGGATCCTTTCTTGGCTCTTTGATACCCATGGCAACAACAACATACACACAACCTTAAGATTTCAAATCTTAAGCAAATCTTGTACCAATTATCTTGTAATTAAGAGATGTACTAGGAGGTATTAAGCAAAACCATGTCTTTGGTGAACTCACTAGAACAACCAAAAACCAACTACTAATAGGGCAAGGTTTTGGTTGGGTTAGTGAGCTAGGGAAACTAACTAACCTTAAGCCTATAAATACTCACCTACACTTGACACTTAACACTTTCCTACAACTCCTAAATACTCTCTCAAACAAAAACCATCCTTATTTCTCTCCTTGTGTTCAAATAATACCATAACTGAACCCATACGCACCCTCATTTCTTTTCTAAGGACTCAAGGTGTACTAGGTCTTCATACAAGGACGTGAGGTACACGAGCCAAGGTTGGGTTATTCGATAATCTTTAAAGCTTAGGGTTGGCGTACTTTTAGGTTATACGATTTGGGTTAACTTCACGATACACATTCAAGACTCTAGGACCCTTGTAATTCGAACTAAGCTCATTTACGTCCATATCTTATTTGTTGTTTTCTTACCTAGTCATTTAAGTAACGATAATTTGTAATTAGTAAATGCACGTGAGCATGAACGTGCATGGTTCAACCCATGCATGTTTCACGCACATATATTACGTGTTTATGATCTTGTGTGGTGCTAGGACACGTTAATATGTATAAAACGAGACTTAAATATGAGTTACGGCATAATCGTTGACATTTAAGTTCAAGAATGGAAACTAACTTGAAAACTATCACATATACTCAAAGTATGTAAAACCTATACGTAAACATTTCACTAAAAACGTGATGACACGACTTGGGAAGGAGTATACTAACTTATTAAACGCTTGCATGTGTCAAACACGAACCATAGGTAGAACAAATAAGCTCAAGTGTTTGGTTTATGGTTAATCACCACAAACACGAACCATATGCACCCACAGTGGACACATATACCCACTGCTGGGTCATGTAGCCCACTAAAGGTTAAGCATGGCTTATGGCTTAGCTTATTTTAGGGAGTAAAGTGCTTAAACGGGGGCTTAGGAGCTTAACGAACCCTAATGAAACCTCATTAAATCTTTAATAAACTAAACGGACCCTTAACGAGCCAAACAGGCCCAACAGCCCATTAAGATGGACCCACGGCTTATTAATAAGCTCCATTAGCTTAATGAAGTGTGGAGGAGCTTATTGAACTACATGGATTAGCAATAAGCCCTAGGAACTAAATAGGACTATTATCGGGCTTGGTAACCTTTACCGAGGCCCAATCCAGACCCAACAACCCTAATAAGCTTGAATAGCTTAATTGAGAGCTTATACAGAATAATGAGCTTATTAAAGTGCTAATGGACCTTAATTTGAGCAAGCCTAACATGTAAAACCCTTAACAGGTTCATAATGGGCCTAAAAACCCATTACCGAGAGCTTATTGGCTTATAGAATAAGCCATAAGCTAAGAACAGCTTAAACAGACCCATAAATGCTTAAATAGAAATTATTAAAAAAACTAGACATACAAGTTGGATCACATTATAAAGCCCTAGTAAATCTTTTGAAAACTTTTGGTTTAGAGTTGTTGGGCTAACGAGCCCAATAAGCTCAAATAAGCTCACCTGAGCTTATTTTTTAGCCAACAGTTTTAAATAAGCTTAATGAGGGCTTATGTACCCTTGAAAACTAAATTGGACATTTAAATTTCTTATTGGACCTTAACGGGCCCAATAAGCCTAAATAAGCTCATCCGAGCTTATTTATAAGCCGCCACAACTTATATGGCTTATTGGAGCTTAATAAAACTTATTGCCACTTGTTAGAACTTAAACGGGCTTAAAATGTTATTTTTACAAGTTTAGGCACTAAAAGTGTCAAAGTGCAAACTAGAGGGTGTAAACTGTAAATATTGATTTTTATGAGTCCAAGGACTATTTTTGACATATTTCAACATGAAGGTGCCTGTTTGAATTACTGTATATTAAAAGTATAACTTGTAAAGTTAAAGGACTAAAAGTGACAACTTGGAAAGTTAGGGGTTAAAAAGAGTAATTTAACCAAACTTAATAAAGGACTAAAGTTGTCAAACTTAGAAACTTAAAAGTATGTTATATAAACTTTAAATGTTTTTCTAAATAATTGAAAGTGTCGGGACTGGACTTGACATATAATAAAAGTATTATTGTTTTTAAAGTCAAAGGTTTATCGGAGCTAATAAATTAGCGGGGTTTAATTAATGTATTATATTTATTATACTCGATATCTATCCTTAGTCGTATACCTTCCAAGAGCCAACAAGTAAAGACAAATACAATAAACATGTGCACCACCACACAAGTGATAACAGTATATATAAACTAGCAATTTATTGTAGTTTATGCATGAAGTCGTTAGCCTAAACTTGTAGACTAAGACTGGTCGTATTTACTTAGGTATTTGACGTGTGATTCATTTGCCATACTTGGATATATTTATCATTCACAGAGGACTACCTACTCAGGTGAGTTCATAGCCTCATGTTTTACAATTATTTAAATGATTTACATCTTTGGGGTGAGAACATGCTTTGTTTTACAAATTGGACACAAGTGTACATTTTATACAATGATTACGTGTTTGCCTAAGTATGCGATAACCCAAATGAGACCATTATCATGGACACTGTCATTTACTAGATTGCAGTATTTATGAGCACAGAATTGGTTTATATTAGTTCTATTTAGGATTGACATCCCCGTTTGGGTGAGTAGCGCTCACTGTGCCGGGTTCCCGGACAACAAACGTATACCATGTCGAATTTAGGATGTTGCGGGTTAGAATATCATTCACGGGCATTATTGGTAATTTATTGCGTTCATACATGTCGAGCTTCAGTGTCTGTGCTTTGGAAAAGTAATTATTTTATGAAGTTTGCTCTGTTGCTTAATCATACACTTGGGAATCTTGTGGTTCTTACAATTTAATTTATATATACCTATGGAAGTCACCATCTTAACTGTTGAAGACATTTTAAGCATGTTTTTCTCATGTCAATAAGGCACGAGGTGCCCAGATACATTGGGGGTCACTCTTTGGAGAGAGTCAATACTAAAAATTTGGGCCGTATTACATTTTGGGAACATTTGTTATAAACCAAAATCTTTACTTATATTGTCGAACATTTGATGCCATGTGCTTATGTATTGACAAAGTATTTTGTTAATCGCCAATGTCTCTTTTTAAAACGACACATTTCGTGGTATGTTCTACATATCTTGTGCATTGTCTCTATTGAAGTAATCGCCCTCGGATATTCAACATTCCGCTGCTAACCGATTTTGGGCGGTGTTACAGATTGGTATCTAGAGCCAAGGTTATAGAGAACCAGGTCAAAAGTTTTTGTCTGGACTATAACCATTTTCAAACACTGCATTTACAAATGGGGTTTGCACGGGACACACATACATTACTTGTTTGCAATCCTATCTACACTGCTTAATGAATACACTATTTTGGCTATTAGTAGTTACTAAGTTCTTGTTAATTGATATAGGAGTATATAAATCATATTACGTATATTAATATAAGAGTCTTAAAATTTATACTTATATAAGTTATTTTTGTTTTTACAGCTAGTCATGTCCTTCTGCTATCTGCGGTTATAATACACTTTCCGTCTTACACCGACTCCGAGCCCGGGAGGGTATTCTGGGGAGCCGATGAGGAGATATCTGATGGAGATTCTCCATGAGTTATCGTATTAGGATACGATGGACTCCCTATACAGCCAGTAGCCCCACCTTCAATCCAGATTCCTCTACAATGGCCCCGAGGAGGCTTAGACACCACCTAGTACCACAGGACGAGGAATATGAGCGTGAGCCTATTTTCATACAGCCACATGATCCTGACTACGTGCCAGAGCCTATATACCCTAAGTATATACCATTGGAGGATGAGCATGAGTTTCTGGCTGAGGAGAAGTCATTACCTCATGTTGTTTCACCTACTGCTGAGTCACTAGGATATGTTGTTGAGTCGGATCCAGAAGAGACCGAAGATGGTCTGGTTGACTATCCTATGGACGAGGGAGATGATGGAGATGATGATGACGACAATTTCTTCCTGGGGTTGACGCCGATGGAGGAGGTGACGGATGATTGAGGAGAAGGCAGGCAGGAAGCACTTAGATCCGGCAGTAATCCGATGTATGTTGTACCTACTGTTGAGCTTGTTTCCCACTGAGGGAACAGGAGACTATTTATTCCACCACCCTCCACTGACATTACTACCACTGGAGCTAGGATTACTGTCCGGCTTCAGGCTTCCATATCCCTTCCACCAAAGGCAGAGGTTGAGAGACTTCTAGCATGCCTACCCCACCACCAATCACCACATTATCTCTACTATCACCACCCCTTGCCAGGGGGGCGCCTTGTAGTGCATGGCCCCATCTGCACATTCATCACCACCACCTGTGCCCTCACCATTACTACCATCATCTGGGTGTCCAACCCAAATCCAAACACTCAGGATAGCCTCCACTCAGGCCATTGTTGATGCGGTTACTGCCGCATTACCATCACCTCCACTACCACCACTACCACTATCTCTATACATACAACCACCTGTTGACTGCAGGGATGATATTCCTGAGTCCGAGCGGCCACCTCGTAAGAGGTCGTGCTTGTTTGCTCTAGGCTCCAGGTATGAGGTCGGGGAGAGTTCTACTGCTAGACCCACCGGAGGTCGAGGGGTAGACTATGGGTTTGTCAGCACCCTAGATGCTGAAGAGAGACGACGAGGGATTAGAGAGGTTGGGTATGGTATTAGGGATACTTGGGTGGATCCGACAGAGGCAGTTCCTGAGATAGCACCTATGACCGTGGGAGAGGTCAATACTAGGGTCACAAAGCTTGCTGAGCTCCATGAGCATGATACACAGGACTTATATGCTTTACTAGAGGATGCTCAGGATAGTAGGACTCGCATATCACAGCGAGTCACTATAGACTCGCAGCGGGTCGACTTACTTATGGGGGATAGGATGACTCTCCAGGAAACAGTACTCATTGTGGAGGAGGAAGTCTATGCTTCCCGAGAGGCTTGAGCTTACTCGATAAGATTGAGTCAGGCAGTCCATCATGAGCTTCAGACCCACCGTGACCACGTGTATGCACACGAGACCCAGATCCAGGCACATCAGACACAACTACAGCTGCAGGGTACTCTTATTCAGACACAGCACCAGGTACATGAGACTCGCTCTCAGATGCAGCAGGCTGAGATGGCTTAGTTGCTTCGAGATTTAAGTGAGCTGATTGTTGGCGTCAGGACAAGAGGTCAGAGACTCTTCGAGTGATGAGAGACATGAGGCGAGAGATGAGTGACATGCAGATCGAGTTGTTATTACTGCGGCAGCAGCAGAGGACGTTGGAGAGATAGATCTTAAACTGGACCCAGATGTTAGTAGTTCAGATCCCAGGATGCTTTTAAGATATGCGGATAGCACATCTAGTAGTTTATTATTTTACTTTGCTAGTGCTCAGTTGTTCAGGCAATGTTAAGTATTATGGGTTTCTCCCTGCTAGCATTGCCTTAGATATTTTGTATTGTATTTTGTGTAACGAAAACTATTTCATGTAAAATTTTCCAAGCTATATGAAATGAATAGATTTGTTGTTATGTTAGTACTTATACTCTTCTTGTGTTGTTGTCTTATCTGTAAATTATTGAGTTCTCGTCATGATTTGACCTAACGTTTTTTATGTCTCTTGATGATTTAGACGAATCATGGCACCTGGTGTAACAAGACGAGGACCGAATACCCCATCCTAACAAACACACAACCCAACAAACAAATACGCCATAATCCATTCAAGCAATGATTGTATCATAGCTCTTCTGACGAAAACTCCACCAATAGAGACGGAAGCACAGTTCACATGTGGGATAAACACGAAGGATCTGTAAAACTGCCGCGCCCTTGTTTCTACGCTGACTTCATGAAATGTCAACCTTTAAACTTCAAAGGGACTGAAGGCAGTTTGTGGTTTAACAGGCTGGATTGAAAAAGATAGAGTTTAGTCTTCATATCAGTGGTTGTCAACGAGGCTGTGCTTGAAAATCGGTACAGTCGGAAAATTGGAGTTTGAATGAGTTTAATGATTTGGGAGTTTAGAAAGCTAAATTAATCAATAATAAGCAAAAACGATTGAGAAAAACCTAAAATTACGAAATTAAACTGAAAAACGAGAGCAGAAATCCCGAACAAAGGGTCAAAAACCTAAAATCTTAAAAATTGACCTTACAAAGAAATTTTTACTTCTAATATACTCTATGTGACTAAAAATGAAGAATAAAAAAAACTAGACTAAAAACCGAGCTAAAACGAGCTAAAAAATGAGAAAACAAAAAACAAGGTCGAAACCCGTTCTTTAAAAAGTAAAGTTTTGCAAAAATGACCCTACGAAAGACTTTCTATTTTTCCTAAGTGCATACTGATAAAATAAAATTTTCTAAAAAACAAAAATATTTTTTTGATTTTTATTTAATTTATTATAATTAAAAAACAGTTTTAAAGAAAATAAATGATAAAAAATATCAAACGATTATGAAAAATTTTGAAAAATTTAGGGAAATTGCATTATACTACAAAGATGCTAAGAAAAATTTGAAACTAAAAATTTAGCTTAAAAATAAGTTGTTATTAAGCAATTAAGGGGCTGTGGCTTATTAGGCTAAATGGGGTTAAATATTTAACAAAACAAACTCATACCGGATGAGCTATTGTAGCACAGCGGTATGAGTTTGTTTGTGAGGGGGCTTTGAAAAGGGGGAGGTCCAGGGTTCAAGCCTGGCCTCTCTCTTTTTAATAAAGCTCTTTTTTTCAAAATTTTATTTTACAAACTTATAAAAGACACATAAATAAGCAATTTTCTCAACTACAACTTTTTATAAAACATTGTAATCAGCTGGGAAAAAGCTCAAAAAGACAGACAGTTTGATTTTATAAGCCAAAATGACACGTAAGCTAACTATGAGGCTTATTTAGAGCTAATGAACAACTAGTGAGAAACATAAGCTAAAACACATGATTAGTTAAATCTAATAAGAAAATGGTAGCAAGGAAAAGCTAAGAAAACATATTGAAAAGCTACAAAAAAGAAAATAAGCAAATTGGCCAAACTATAAGCCAAACAGCCTGCATAGGCACTTTAGGACTTAAAAATAAGCAAGGAAATAAACTTTAAAGTGTGAACAAAGGCCAAACAGATTTAGATTGGCTTCTAAAGAGCTTGTATACCAAATTTCAAACCTTAAAAACAACATTAGCTTATTTAAATTTGAGCTTGAAAAGAGGACTTATGCACTGCTAATGCTAATTTGACATATATCACCACAATTGAAAACAAGACTTGCAGGGTTAATAGACTAATTACCAAAGCATTATTACACTCCTAAATGACATGAAAATATGGATTTATAACTACCCTAAGTTAATTATCACAACTAAGCAAATCTAGTAATTAAAAATTTGACAGATTTAAACCATAACTATTTTAAACTTAACTATTAAGATTTAAACTATAAAAACTGATAAAAACTACTAATTAGACCTTAATTTAGCTAGATTAAACAGACTAGGTGACCCAACCCATGGCCATTACCATTTTGACCCATTTTCAGGGTTATGCCAAACACTCCCTTAAGGATTAGAAATTTCACTTTTAAACCAGAAAAGATTAAACTGAGCTTAACTTTCTTTCTGGCAACAAGATTGAGAACTAGAATAATTAAAGCTCAACAAGTAAAAAGTTTATGGAAATAAAAGCCCCCCAAAACTTAAATTTTTTAAGAATAAACAAAAGAAGGAGCTTTGCCTTAAATCTGAGCAGCGAACATCTGGGGATCTTATAGCAAACTATGATTAAGCTCTAAAACTAAGTCATTTAAGACCTACAACTAAGTTAGTATAGCAAAATTATAAGCCGATGATAAACAATAATAAGCCACAAGAGCAGAAGGATAAGCTGAATACAAATTTTAAACTAGGAAGAGAAAAAGGATAGAGTACCTTTTGGCCTAGCTTGACAAGAATAAAAATAAATGTTCACATGAACTGATGTCAATCTCTAGCTTATGAAAATAAGCTAGTACATAACCATAAGCACCTAGAATCGGCTTATCACCCAAATAGCTTAAAAACCATCATTTATATGTAATGGAACAGTAGCACTTCTTTAACACAGGATATTAAAAAGACTGAAATTGATTAAACTTTGGGAGTACAAGCTGAAATATTAATGATAAAAAGGACAATAAGCTGAATTAAACTACAACTAAATTACACTAGAAAAAAAACTACCAACTACTGTTCATTGTCTTCCATCTTTTTATATGCTGTTGAGTCCTTAGCTATTGTGTTTCTTGTGTTTGTGTTGTGAGAGAGCTCAAAGACCCAATCCTGGCCATCAATTAGTCTTGTTCCCCAATCCATAAATCTCAACCCTTGATATTAATCGTCCAATGAACACCTTTAGGATTGCCACCATGGATTTTTTTGGGGTCTGTGGGGTGTGGGGTTAAGGAGAGTGACAAGCTTGGAATTTAGTTGCAGGGTGTAAGAGTATCACGTGGTGGGGAGAGGGTTTTGATTTAGGCGGGAAAAGGGTATTAGGGTTTATGTTTAACTGGTGCAGGGGAGGGGTGTTTGTACAAATGGCAGGCAAGGCCCCTCAATCTATATATGAGTATTACATGTATGGTCCTTGGTGGTGTGTAACTTTGGGGGACTTGGCAATTTAAGCCCCTTAGGGTTATATGAGGTGTTGCATAGACAGTCCTTGGTACTTAACAGCAAAGGGGTTTAAGGGTTTTTGGGCTAACCGGTTGTTAAGTAGGAATTGGGCTTATGGTTTAGGTATTTGGGCCGGATATATATAATAAGGAAATTGGGCTTTAATGGGTTACAAAGGATTTAAGGGTTTAGTTATATAAGTGGGCTGACCCGGGCCCACTAGGTGGGTACGGGTGGGCCCACTTTTGACAATTAGGTTTTTGGGTTCGGTTTTCGATGCTCTTTCCAACGACGTATCTCGGGGTTGACTTTGACTTCGTTTTGACTTCATCAAATGCGCAAACGTTGTCGAGTCGATCCGGAAATTTCCGTTTTAGCTCCGTTTTCAATCCTTTTGTACCCTTGGCCTCGGTTTTTCGCGCTCTTTCCAAATCCGTGCTCGGTTTTGTCCGGTTTGGCTTCATTTTTGTCCTTTAGTGAATATCCGGTACCTGCACAGTACAAACACAAAAACAAGCATATTTATGGCATTTTATGTGCGTTTTTGGTCGTTTAGGGCCATTTTATTAGGTAAAAGGTATGTGTAATTACACACATACCAATCACCAAGCTTCCTAAGTCGTTACACGGTTTTGACACCATCTGGGTGATTGTGGATCGACTTACAAAATCTGCTCAGTTCTTGCCAATAAGGGAGAATGATCCATTAGACAAGTTGGCAAGGTTGTACCTGAACAGGATAGTAGCAAGACATGGAATACCTGTTTCAATCATCTGTGATCGTGATGGAAGATTCATGTCAAATTTCTAGAAATCATTTCAGAAAGCTTTGGGTACAGATATAAGTATGAGCATTGCGTATCATCCAGAAATCGACGACCAGAGCGAGAGGGCTATTTAAACTCCCGAGGACATGCTACGTGCTTGCGTGATCGATTTTGGCAAGGACTGGGTTAAACATTTGCCATTAGCCGAATTTTCATATAATAATAGTTATCACGCTAGCATAAAGGCCGCACCCTATGAGGCACTTTATGGCCGAAAATGTCGATCACCTGTGTGCTGGGCCGAAGTTGAAGAAGCTCAATTGACTGGTCTAGAATTGATCCAAGAAACAACGGAGAAGATCGTCCTGATCAAGCAGAGAATTCAAGCTGCTCAGGATCGACAAAAGAGCTACGCTAATTTGAAGCAAAAACCAATGGAGTTCGAAGTTGGGGATAGGGTTATGCTCAAGGTCTCACCTTGGAAAGGGGTTGTACGTTTCGGTAAGCGGGGTAAGTTGAACCCGAGATATGTCAGACCTTTCAAGGTGTTAGCCAAAGTTGGGAAAGTTGCCTACAGGCTAGAACTTCCTTAGGAGTTGAGCAGAGTTCACCATACTTTCCATGTGTCTAATCTGAAGAAATGTTACGCTGACGAACCATTAGTCATGCCGTTAGAAGGAATTCACGTTGACGATAAGCTCCAGTTTGTGGAAGAGCCCGTTGAAATCATGGAACGGGAGATCAAACGATTGAAGCGAAGCCGGATACCATTGGTTAAGGTTCGCTGGAACTCTAGGAGAGGTCCTGAGTTCACCTGGGAACGTGAAGATTCGTTCAAACAAAAATACCCACAGCTTTTCACAAACCGGGCTTCGTCATCCACTACAAGGTCTTAAGCTTTGAGGACAAAGCTCTTTTAACAGGTGGAGACTGTAACATTTCTCAATTTTAGGTCATTTTACGACTCCTATTATTCGTCACTATTTATTTTGGTCCGATACGCGTTTACTTTTAATTTAACTTTTAAGCTAAATCGCGTAGACTAGAAATAATCATTTAACGTAAACGGTCACCAAATAAATTAAGGTTTACGTCAAACAAGTGTCATATAATTATTAAGAAGATAATTATTAACTTTGAGTATTATATCTTTATTGGTCACATAAAAGGCTTACGTTTCACAATAAAATACATTTAGACACACCCCGGAAATACCTAGACTTACCTAGACTCAAGCCAATACCCACTTTTAAACCTTAAACATAAAATTTAATAAAATCTTGTGTTAATACCCCACTAGGGCCGAATCTTGGAAACAAAACCAACTAGAAATCTTTAAAAATCTTACTAAGTACATGTACATCTAAGTTTTAATTAAGGTTTGTACTTAATGTTTCCTAGTAAGCTAATACCCATTGGATAAAGACCATTTTTGCTCTCTTTTCTCTTGGATGACGCGGCAACATGCATGTATGTACAAAAACCATAAGATTTTGCTAAATCTTGGCAAATCTTGTACAAATATTGAGTAATTAAGAGATGCACATAGGTTGTATTAGCAAAACCATTAGAGAGTAACTAGACACCTCAAAAACCACTAACCGAGGGCAGGTTTTGGTTTGTTTAAAGAACTAGGAATTGTAACTAGTTACTTGCCTATAAATATTCATCCACGCTTACCATTTAACACTCTTACAACTCACAAACACTCAAACAAGAAAAACAATACTAATCCTCTCTTGTCTCGGGTCATAAACCGCAAACAAACACCCTCACATTTACCCTCGAACCAACAAATAACACAAAGGCTTTTCATACAAGTTCACAAGGAATACACGAGCTAAGGTTGGGTATTTACAAATATTTGAAGCTTAGGGTTTGGTTGTTGATCATGTATTACACACGTGGGTTGCCACATTGCTCGCATACACTTGAAACAAGTCACTAGGACTCATTGTAAGTCGTACACGAACCTATACACTTCATATTATAGTTTTTTTCTTTGATATCTAGTCGTGTAGGCCAAGTTATTATGTGATTAGCAAGCTTTCCTATGCGTAAACACGCATGGTTAAACCCATGCGTGACACACATACCTATATATGCATGTGTTCGACCTTGTGTGGTGCTAGGATACAAGGAAACGTGTATAAAGACACTTAATAACAAGCAAGGTCTTAAACGTGTACGTTTAGATACAAAGGTAAAGACCAACATGAACATTAACTTACACACACGAATATTTTATAAACCACACGTAAACTTTCAAAGAAAATGTAACGGTGTGGCTTGGGAAAGTGTATACGAATCATAGGAACAATTGCGTGTGACAAACTCGACCAATACATGAGTTAAACGAACTTATTTTGATTTCTAAGACTACTAACAAAACCCATATATTACTACCAAGCAAACAGGCTGCTAATAGACCCATTAAAACCCAACAGGCCCAACAGTCCGTTGGTTGAGGCCCATAGCTTATAAATAAGCTTACTTGAGCTTATCGAAGGCTTATAAGGCTTTTTGAGCTTGTTGAGGTGAACAATGTGCATAAGAAACCTTATCAAGCCACTATCGGGCCTAACGACCCATAACAAGGCCTATACGAGCTAAATAAGTCGAAAACAGCTTATTGCGAGCTTATGCAACTTATATGGCTTATGATAAGCCTTAGAAAGCTAATGGACCTAAGTGAACAAGTCTAAAAGAGTTAAATACTATTTGGGTTCCTATCGGGCCCCAAAAGCCTATTATCGTGGCCAAATACGAGCCTATAAGCCACGAATAAGCTTGGACAACTTATTGGTGAGCTTATACAGCTTATGAGACTTATAATAGACTTAGGATGCTAATGGACATTAATGGAACAAGCCCAAAGGCTTAAAATGCCTATCGGGTTCATAATGGAACCAAAAGCCCATTACCGAGGCTTAATAGCTTATTGAATGAGCCACGTAATAAAAATAGCTTAAACAGATCCTATGAGTGCTTTTTGAGATAAGAAAATAAGCTAGATCATATGAGAAACCCAAATGGACCTTTTAAAAACATTTCGGGTTAAGGTTGATGGGCTAACGAGCCCAACAAACTCGAATAAGCTCAAATAAGCTCGCCCGAGCTTATTTTTCAGCCAAACAGAATTATTGAGCTTAAATAAGCTTAATGAGGGCTTATGTGCCTTTGGAATCTTAAATGGACCATTCATTAGCTTAATGGACTTTTACGAGTCCAATAAGGCCCAATAAGCCAAATTAAGCTCATCCGAGCTTATTTATAAGCTGGCTTATTGGAGTCCATTAAAACCAAATGCCACTTGCTAGAACTTAATTGGACTTGGAATGTGACTTTTTCAAGTTAAGGGACTAAAAGTGCAAACTTGTAAACTTGGGGGTTAAAACTGTCAAAACTGTTTTCTATAAATTATAGGGGCTGTCTTGACATTTCTGAAACTTAAAGGGCTGTTTGAAACATATAAGGACTTAAAGTGTAAATTGTTGTAAAGCTAAAGGACTAAAGGTGTAATTATGGTAACCTAGGGGTTTAAAGTGTAAATGTTATATTTTCATAAACATAGGGACTGTTTTTGTAATATAGAAAACCTAAGGGTATTTCATGAACAAAGGTGATTTTAATAACCACTTAACATACCGGACGGGTTATATATTTACCGGATATTATACGAGTTAAACCACGACTTAATAAATATGAAGATTTATTAATAACGTTTATACATATATTTGAACGTGTGTAATCGTATACCTTCCCAAAAGCCATCAAGCACCACAAATACATTAAACATGTGCACCACTACACAAGTGATAATAATATATATAAACTAGCAATTTATTGTAGTTTATGCATTGAGTCGTTAGCCTAAACTTATAGACTAAGACTGACCGTATTTACTTAGGTATTTGACGGTGTGATTCATTCGCCATACTTGGATATATTTATCATTTTTAGAGGACTATTTACTAAGGTGATTTCAAAGCCTCATGTTTTACAATTATTTAAATGATTTACATCTTTGGGGTGAGAACATGCTTTGTTTTACAAATTGGACGCAAGTGTATATTTTATACTATGATTACGTGTTTGCCTAAGTAGCGATAACCCACTGAGCCATTTATCATGAACTGTCAATTACTAGATTGTGAGCGCGAATGTTATAAATAGATCTATTTGGGATTGACATCCCCGTTTGGGTGAGTAGCGCTCACTGTTCCGGATTGCCGGACAACAAACGTATACCATGTCGGATTTGGGATGTTGCGGGTTAGAACATCATTCACGGGCATTTATTGGCAATTTTTTGCATTCATACATATCGAGCTTCAGTGTCACGAGCTTAGGAAAAATGTAATTACTTTCTATGATGTTTGTATCTGTTGCTTAATCATACACTTGGAAATTTTGCGGTCCTACTATTGATTTACACAAACCTATGAATTCACCAACTTTATATTGATATTTTAAGCAAGTTTTCTCAGGTTAATAAGGCACGAGGTGCTCAGATACATTGGGGGTCACTCCTTGGAAATAGTCAGTACTAAAGATTTGGGCGTATTACATTTTAGAAACATTTGTTATAAACCGAAATCTTTACTTATATTGTCGAACAATTTTAAGCCATGAGCTTATGTAATGAACAAGCATTTTGTTAATCCAATGTATCTTTTTAAAACGACACGTTTAGTGGTCGTTCTCATATCTTGTGCTATTGATCTATGAGGTAACGCCCTCGGATATTCAACATTCCCATGCTACCCAGATTTGAGGGTGTTACATTATGTCTTTGGTGGGTGATTTGCACATTTTTTTATATTGATCGAAACACTTAATTATATAAGCAGATAAAACATACGATAAATATTATATAATTATTTGATGTACAAAATAAAATATTTCAATAAAAAATATAAATGTATAAATCAAATTTTCGGTCACTTCTTTTCTTTTTGCTAATATGATTAGTATAAGAGCATTAGGTGTCATGGCTAAAAAAGTCATACCACTTGGGCCCCATTCAGTGTCATATCACTGATATCTCATTTTAACACAACAACATAAAATACATCCTCACTCATAATATACCTCAACCCATGCCATTTGGGCCCCACCTACCCACAATTTTATTTTTTTCTATTTTTTCAAACAAAATAAATACATTTCATTTATATGAAACAAATACTCCGTAACATATTAAATAAAGTAATACACAATATTAAAAAAAATTCAAAAAAATTATTAAAAAGTTAATAAAATTCAAAAAAATATAAAACTTTTGTAACTTTACACGTTTTCTACTAATTTCGTAAATATACGACACACAGTTTGTCTTTTATGGATAGATATACTACACACACTTTGTCTTTCTCATCAAAACACACACACTCACACACACATACAGTGCACTCACACACACAGTGCACTCTCACACACACAACCCATTATAAATCAACAAAAAGAAAAGAAAAAAAGGGATAGATTTGTCGTTTTTTGCGTTGCTTAACCGGCGAAATCAATGATGGCGAAAGTTTGGCGAGTGACGATGGTGTGGTGGCTAGAAGGTGGCGAGTGCCATATAGGATTTGGCGAGTGAACTCGCCATCGCACCTTATGCTCTAAGTTATGCTTTTTAATGGATAGATCTTTTATCGCTTTCGTCGTTTTCCCAAAAATTATTCACATGTATTAAAAATTCAAAGTCAAATAATCCATGCTCAGATTGTAACCCGCGCGCTGCCGCGGAGCGCGCAGGATTAATTTTGCAACATACCGATAACCCCAAGTACTATTTGTCAGTCGTTGAGACTAACGTTGCAGTTAACCGATAACCTGAAGGTCTAATCCTGTAAAAATTTTAAAAATATATATTAAACTTCAACATTTTTAATAAAATCGTGCGTACCTTAGAAGCGTTGTAATATTGGGCTCGTTTTTTCGCAATTCGACCATCTTTTAAACGGCATATCTTTTTAGGAATGAATCGATAGACATATGTTCCGTATTTGATAAATAAATTGTGACACCCCGCAAATTTCCGTTCAATAATTTAGCCGTTTTCGTTTGATAATTTTGAATTTTTAAAAGTTCCGTTTAACTTTTACGTTTAACCGGGAAGTTTTCCCGCTTTTATCTGAGAATCGTCGCCGGGAGTGAACCGGGATACCTAACGTTGTAGTATTTTGGCAATAGTCATGTTTTTATATTTCAAGGCAATATTTAAAATTGCATAATTTTCGGTGATACCGTTATTCGTTTCGTTACTTACGTGAATCGTGATTTATTTAAAATATGAGCATATGCATGGAGGACTTGGAAATTAAATCAAACATGAAGCACTAGTTTACTAGAATGTTGGAAACCATTTTAGTCCCCTTCCCCTTGCTCATGTCCAAACAAACACCCCTATGAACATTGGATGCCAAATTTAAATATCAAAACAATAAGACAAGATTCCAACTAGCCATATGTCCTTGCTAAATTGTGATTGGGAGATCATTTTGGTCTCCTCCCCCCTTTGTCCTATCCCACGGCACACACACAGACATACACACTCTTTGTGTGTGAAGCAATTGTGCATATATACCATTTACATCTCATAGTTTCATTCATATCTCACACATACTTAACATTGAGTTTTCTTTTGCTCTCTTGTTCCTCCTAACCCACGAAATACATACACACACATATAAATTCATAATTTTTTCATCTTTGATCAAGAACTTTTAAAGATTTGTTGAAGGTTTGATCATTTGTATCATTCGGGTATTTGTTAAACAACATTTGGGTTGTTTTAGTCTTGTTCATCCTTCTAAAAACCTTCAAACTTTGTAAGTCTTTAAATCTTTCAATAACTTGTACTTCATAATCATCTTGATGCATACATACTAGTTGTGCAACTTATTTTGTAAAAACAAAGATTTTAAAACTACATAAACCTTAAAAGGTTATGCTTATGGTTCGAAAATAATGATACTAAATATAAGGAAATCATAGTTTTGTGATCGCAGTTATTTTCGTGTAATCAAAATAGTACTTTATAGTTTATTTATATTCGGCTTATATAATAAGCTTATGGGAAAGCTTATTTTGATTTTTTTGAGCTTAATGGGCTTATTTTTGGTTCGGCCCAACTAAAAAAGAAAGGAGAAGTGTTTGTTTAGCTTATTTTGTTTCGGCTTATATATATTAGCTTATTTTCTAGCTTATTTTGAAAGGACAAACGGCGAACTTATTCGGCTTAATAAATAACCCCGAATATGGCTTTCTTGGGCTTTTAGCCGCGTCCCACATCCAAAGGCCGACACCACGAGCTTATTCTTGAGCTTATGTGGTTCGACTTAATTTACTTGGGCTTATCAAGAGCTTATTGTAGCTTATTGATGAACAGAGAACTTATTTAATACCTTTTTGCGTATAGGGTTAGTTGTAAAGGATTTTGATTGAGCGAACATGGGAAATGTAAATTGAAAGTGATTTTTATTAAAGTCTACAATTTTGAAAAACGTGTAAACACGAACAGGTCATGCTGAAATTTTGAAAAAATTATATACTTAGAAAATCATGAAAATATATGTTATAAAACTTTTCCAAAAAACATATTATTTATAAATGATAAATAATATACATACTTAACTTATATAATTAAATTAAAGTACTTATTTACGTTTTCTACTTACGTATTTAATTTTAAAACCGACAGTTAAGCGTGCTCGTGTGAGAGAAGCACTAGCATGGGTAACCTGTCAGGAAATGAATAAATTAAAGATATAAAAAGATAATTATCAAAAGGTTTTAAATCAATGTTTGGGTTTATTGGGTAAAGAGCCGAACAATACTATATATATATATATATATATATATTTATATAATACTTAAATATAAATATATAGTTTTATATATTTAATATTTACTGTATACCAACAACCACATT
>BQNB010096580.1:0-16557 GCA_026074375.1 Tanacetum coccineum
ATTAAGAAAAATTCAACAAATTATAAGAAACAATTAATAAAAAAGTTACAACAAATTTAGATAACAAAATTCATAAATAAAACTTATAAGCAAACAAAACAATCTATTCAAACAAATTTACACAAATAAAATTTTCAGTAAAATTTATACAAAAAATTCAATAACAAATTTTTTAAGAGAACCATAGAGGGTCCGACAATGCAGCGGGTTCAACATAAATGCCGGCAAGACCGTGCCCAAAGATTCCGGCGAGCCAATAATTCCGGCGGGCAAAGATTCCGGCGATCAAAGATTCCGGCGAGCAAAGATTCAGACGGTACCTGTAAAAAATGTTATAACATAAACATATATAAAGATTTATAAAGAATAAAACCTTTAAAACTTAAAAGAAACATAGATCTATAAACAAAACTCAAAAATAATAAAGTTTACAAAATAAACTTTATAATAAATATTAACAAACTTTAAATATAAAACACACATATTCCGACTAACCTACAACGGCGACAACACGTCCAGTCATGGTGGCAGCCGACGGTGGTGGGGTGGCAGCCGACAGTGGTGTTGTGCTTTTTTTAAGAGAGAGAGATATGGATTGTGGTGTTGTGTGTTCTTTTAAGAGAGAGAGAATGAGAAAATGAGATATGAAGATGAGTTTATAATGAACCCGAACAACTTTACTTTTCAACTTTTAATAATTCAACATTTGACCAAATTAACAATCACCATTAATGGTATTAAAAAGTTTCCATAATATGCGTATGCGCACAACTGTTATATGCGTGTACAACTATTATATGCATTTGAAACATTAATTGATTAAGAAATTCAGTTTTAAGCATTTGGGGCAAAATATATAGATATAAGTGATTGACGTGGCTAATATATATATGCCTAAAAGAAATATCAAACTACACAACAAAACTATAAAGAATAAGATTATCCAGTTTATGTGGGTGTCGGGTCGGGTTTTTAGGTTGACTATAACAAAGGTGATTTCATCTCTCTTTGTTTTGATTATGTATTTACACAAAAAAAAATGTTAGCAAACCCTTTTCGTTTTGGTTCAAACTCACAATCTGTGATTAACTACGATGACTTGTTTATGAAAAATTGAATCCCTTTAATTACAATCTATAGTTATGGTTCATCACTGCTGTAATGATTCGTTCCAATCTTTTTTGTTTATTGGGTGAAATTACATACTCCCTCCGTTTCCAAATAAGTGTCCACTATTGACTTTCGAAATCATTCATCTTTAACTTTGACCTTAAATTATTTTGATTATGTTATATAATACTTGATGCAAAATATATGAATGAATTGAGTTTTCAATGTATTTTCATTGATATGATTTTCATTAAGTATTATATAACACAAACAAAATAATTTATGGTCAAAGTTGGAAGAAGAAAAATTCGAAAGTCAATAGTGCGACACTTATTTAGGACGGATGATAGTATTATTTTAATTTATACAAATCTGTGCAACAACTTTTTATTTGTGATTTCAAGGTCTCTGTTTTTAATTAAAACAAAATTTGTTGGTTATTCATCGTGATATTCTTTGTGTGCGTGCGTCATCACTCCTCTCGCACCTCTCTTCACCAAAAACGAAACAAGCAAATTAACTTGGCAACAATTATATAATAGATTTTTAGAAAAGATAAGCAAATTAATTGGATTTTCATTCTGCGGCTGTTTCATTCTATATTCACACCAAACATAAGTATTAATTATTTAAGCTATTTCAATGCTTGGTTCTATACTTTCACCAAACAAGAGAATACATTCTCTATTTATGGGCTCTTTTCTTTCTCTCTTATTCCGTTCTTTATTGCCTTTTCATTCTCCGCCATTAGTCGTACCAGACACCCCCCAAAATGTATCTTATTTTTAAAACCCTAATGATGAAATTATGTTGCTTTTAAATTTAAAAAATATTTTTAGTTGATATCCGTCCCAAAAAAACGCAGGAAAGTTTAATCTAAATTCTCAAAAAACATATAGCAAGATGCAAGTACAGAGGCAGTCACAAAAATCTAAATAATCATGTATTTTATTTTATAAAGGTATGTGTTCTCTTCTTTTAAGTGTTGTATAATGTTTTTCATTCACGTTACAATGCAGTTTATATGCTCACACGAGATCTGTTATGTTATGATTTAAGATTCGGGTTTTGAGGATAACAGTGCTATCTGATGCTTCATGTCTTAGATTTATTATAGTGAACAACTAACCTCTCGAATTTTAAGTTTCTTTTTTTTTTATAAGTTCTGACTTATGTTTTCTTTTTAGGACTATATTTGAAGTGCACATGGATGGCTTTGATGAAAAACTGTAACACCTCCAAATATGGGTCGCAGCGGAATGTGACGATAAGCGTTAACTTTAACGAACTCATCGCGCGACTACAATCGTCTCGCTCGCTGCGAACGACCTCTAAAAGTGTTGTTTAAAAAGTAATCTTGTAAAGTTTAGACTCTAATACACTTCAAGTAAGCCAAGTATCTATATCACTTGAGAAAAACATGCTTAAAAGTGTCAACATAAAGTTGGTGAGTTCATAGGTTTAAGTAGATACAAATGTAAAGACCAAAACTATATATATAAAGCTTTGTTTAAAGTCTCGCACCTTACAGACTTGCAACGCATAAACTTACATATATAGGTTTCTAACAAATGTATAGACCAAAACATCCAGGTAAAGGATTGTTAAAAAGTTGAATCTTGATTTTTTAAAAGTCGGTGCATGAACATTTCAATCCCTATGTAGTGTGTAGTTGTCATCAAAATGTAAGTATGAATGTTGGACCGCAATTATTCAAAATGTGTAAGATAATTGTAATGAGCACAATACCCCAAAATATTTTAAGTATGTATTGCCTAAGGTACGTTGTTTTCTGATTCAGTCTTGTCTGTCCAAGGTTTTTTAGGCAAAGGATACAACCTTGTCTACATATCTAGTGAATAGGTCACCATCATCAGCGAATGGATTTAAAACACCTACAGATATGTTGGGGTTTCTTGGTTGGCTTGCTAGTATTAAGCAAGGGATGCTTGAACCAGTTAAGGTCAAGTGCATATTCCCGAGATGTCGCAAAGGTATAGTGGGTAATAAGCTTTGGAGGTTAGATGAAGTTACTTCAAAGATAGTGCTTTATAAGAATATGGGTTTCAATGAGAGTATAGAATACAAGAAAACTTTTCTTGGTTTGGTGTAGGTACGGGTTCAATGCAGGTATTGCATGGATTTGAGTTTGAGGTGGAACCGCTAAGGGATCATACATTTAAGGTGGAACCTTAGGAGAATGTCGATCAAGGAGTTGGTTTACAAGAAGTACAAACTCAAGATCTAATGGACTATTAGTTAGCACATGATAGAGAGCAGAACTTAGCATGTGAACTATTCGGGTATAGAGAAGACAGTAAGGAAGCTGATTTTGCAGTTGTTGCAGTAGATAAGATATATGCACATGAGTCATTGACTTTTAATTATACAATTGCTTGTGTGGTGATTTCCAAGTGGAAGACTGGATTGAAAGAAGATATGGATTTTTGGTCAGATGTGTATGTGCTCAGCAACAGTTACAGGAAAAGCAGTGATGACAACCATGACTTTACTGGGAGTATGCATCAGGTATGTTCATACATCAATTTCTCTATATAGATGGTATGGTTTTTCTTGCGAATGCAAGGCTGAGATCTGGGTTACCAAGGGTTTGCTGGTTAAAGCAAAGGGAAATGTACTTGGTTTAGAGATCATTAAGGATCAAAGTGGTAAACTCTGAAGGTCTCACAGTCCAGGATTCACAACGAAAAGTTGGTATAGAATTTGTTGGATGGGCACTTCAAACTGTCGTTAGAGGATAGTCTATCAAGGGACTGTGATGTGGAAAAGAATGGTAAGTGGTCATATACATATGCAGTTGGAAGCCAGGAGTATCAGGTGGTTTACACGAGACCTGACATAGCATCATCTGGTGTGGATATGTTGGATGGGTTTGATTGTGGTTTATAGATAAATGTACAAGTTTTTTCTAAATTTTGGCTACGTCATGGAAAGATCGATCACTGTCATGAGTAGATCAATCACAGAGTACGGGTTAATGATGCTGGGATGTTTATGACATCAAATAATGTCACTTTTATAACATCATTTATCCCATAAAATTAACCCATTTTGTATAATTATTGCAATGAATTGTTACTTAATCGTTTGTATTTGAGAATTGCAGTAATTATGGAGTACTTGGTGAAGATTAGCAAAAAGGCACGCATTCTGGAGCTTAAACAAAGAAATATGAAGAAAACTGATTCTGACATCCAATACGCCGTATCCATCAAGGAAGATATGACGTATCTGTACCTTCACTTCACTGAAGACCACAAAGGAACAAGATCTAATACGCCATATCCAGAGAATCCTATACGCCGTATCCAAGTTATAGATTGTGAAGATTCTGGAAGATATCAAACGTGATCCATACTCCAAGAAACCCCTAATACGCCGTATCGAAGACTTTCGATACGCCGTATCGACCATATTCCAGACCCTATAAATAGAAAATTCAAAAACGAGTTTTAGGTGTGCTAAATCATATTCTCGATACCTAAACCATAAAAGTCGATTTTCAGAGGAGAAAAAGAGCAGAAGAGGTGGAGCAACGTAATTAATTCTATAGGAGACAGCGTGTAATTTATTATACTCTTGTAATCGTTCAGTTTTTGATATCATTCGTTAAGTCGGTTAGTTTACCTGGCTAAATAATTATTTTTGTATTGATTATGACGTTTGAAGGCTAATACCTTTGGGTATTAGCCATTATTATGAAGATCGGAATGTTTGGTTTGTTTATCTTGATTTCTTAATTTATCGTTGAATGCTTGTTTATGTTTATCATCATACTTGTTTACGTGGTTTTGTATGCGACCTATCATTCAACTGGATCTAGTGATACAGACCAAGTAATCTAGATGTTGGGATGGCTCTCCATATATTGATTTATACATCTAGACTAATAGGATCACGAATAACAACCTATCTTTGCCTTTAGATTATAGAGCTAAGTTGGACCGGCAGGTGAACCTTGGGATCAATGAGGACATTCTTAATTAATTGGTAAAAACTTGGTTAGTGGACTACCAGTGTATGAATTGCCATTAAGCAGTAAGTAGGTAAAGTCTCTATGAGCTAGGGTTTAACAAGATCACCATTGCTTTAATCCCTAAAATAGATTCTATTCAACAAATAAGGATGCTTTATGCGGATGCGTTTAATTGTGACAGAATTCTACGTGTCTAGGTTTAAGGAAGAAGTACCGCCTTAATCTTAAGAATGATATGCCGCCTCGAGATAAGAAATCATTGCACTAAATAAACAAACCAACGTTCTAATTGGATTAATGATGGCTAATACAATTTTCTTATATTTGGCTCGACCGCTCTTTTATCTTCTGTTAATTTGTTTGCGTGTGTTTTAGTGTTTTGAATTGGTTTTAGTCACCACAAAACCCGTGTTAGTCTCTCAGACTGAAAAATCCCCCTTATCCATTAGATTTAGGATTAACATAGGTTTAACATAGGTATAACATAGATTAGAACTAACTTAGATTAGAAAACCAAAGTATTAATAAATTGAAAGATTGTTTCTCGCTCTTAGTGATCGACACCCTACTTACCACGAAACTCCAATCGATCGGGTACACTGCCCGTTAAAGTGTTGTTTTTGGTAAAGTCAGCAAAATATAAATTTAAAACTTGAAATCATAAAAATCAACACCTCACAACGACACATCAAGTTTTTGGCGCCGCTGCCAGGTAGTGAAGTTGTTTAATTCTTATTTTTATTAGTGTTTTATTTTAGTTTAGCTTAGATTAATTTGCATATTTATTTGTTTGTTTTGTGTGTTTGATTTCTGCATTGTCTATTTTTGCATATTGTGTGTTTGTGTGTTTTTCTGCATTGTTAAAGTCTACTGTAACTTTCTGAGTCGAATACTCAATACGGCGTAGTCATCTTCTTGGATACGGCGTATAAATTTTTTCAAACTAATACAGTGTATTCGACTCTATCAGGTTACTGAATACGGCATATTAGTCTATTTGACTGTTTTCTTTCTTAGCTATTTTATTACATGTTAATATGGACGACCCCAACATTATTATGGAAGAGTATATCAGGCTTGAGGAAGAAAAAGCTTGTAGGCGTGGTCAGGTGTATAACTGGGAGAGTGCTACATACGGTAAGATCTGGTGTAATGAAGACGTTCACGACCTTAGATCTATTGAAACTGAATTCTCAGCTATAGTCTTAAATGACGCGCTAACATCTAAAGTAGCACTCTCGTGTGAACCCACAGTAAGTCCTCTTAACGACAATCAAATTGACTTTAGAATATCGTTTGACGAATTCGACGATGAAGATTACATGGTAATTTTTTACAAAAACTCGTTTTCTTATAAAATAATTTATGCCAATGATTTGAAAACGGATTTGAAAAATGATAATGAAAAAGTTAATATGCCTTCAGGTTAATGCTTCCATCACCCAAGCCTACGGTCAGTTATTTTGATGATTTAGACTTCCTTAAAGATTTTGAGAATGAATTTCCAGCCATTGTTTACAATGATGCTCTAACGTCTAAATCAGATTTGTTAACTGAACCTACTGTAAGTTCTCAACATATCAATGAATTAATTTGAAAGATGAAACATCATTTTCCGAATGTAATGAAGAGGAACAAAACATTTTATACTTTAATGGTCTATTTTTTTAACGTAATTTATCCCGATGATTCAAAATCAGATGAGGACAATGATGATGATAAAATCTATATTGAATACTCTTCAGGGGATTTATCTGTCAAACCATTACCTAATGTAATAAATACCGATGATGGTGCCTATGCACTAGGGTCAAATAATCTTTTGGAAACAAGTCATGATACATCTAATAAATTTTTCAAAACTGAAATTTTTATCATGGAATTAAATCTTAATATCATGACTTGTAATTATATTATCAAAGGGATGCTAATAAATCTTTTCAAGAATTTGTATGTGCCATTTGGCATCCCGTTCGACCCCAAATTGTTTATAAGATGGAGTTTAATTAGGCTATCTAACTTAAAGACTTTCTTAAACAAAAAGTGCGTGCCAGGGAGAACAACCCGAATGTAAGTTCAATTTTTATCAGAGTCTGTCTTTCCAGACTGTCTATAACGGCGTATCCCAAACCCCATGGATACGCGTATTGACCTTCTGGACGTATCAGTCTTTATTTTTAGCACATTCAATACGCGTATTCTTCGTTAAACGAATACAGCGGATTCGATCCAGTATCAATACGAGCATATCCTGGTATAGGATACTGCGAAATCGACATTCCCTGTACATTTATGTGTTTAAATTCGGTCAACCAAACGAATACACGGAAATAGAATTGCATTTGTTTTTCGAGAATTTATACAGGACATCGTTAAAGAAAATCGACGAATATTGGACGAGAATTTACAAATCTGGAGATCGTGAAGTGTTGGAGTCTTGAAACCTCAAGACGGCTGTTCAACAAGAATTATTGCTCCATAAACTCAACATGGAGAATCTACCAAGCAAAATATCAAGGGAGTTTCTCATTCTAATTCTTTTTAATTCCCGTTTTTAATGTTTTATCTATACAACGAGGATGTTGTATAATTCAAGTGGGGGATAGAATAGAAGTTTACTCTCCTATTTTTCCCAACCTAAAAATGCTTAAATTATGGTAAATACTTAAAAAATAATTCAAGCCTGAACTTCTGTGAATTACTTGATACATAACCGCACACAATAACCATGTTAGATATTTGAGATTTAACCATCCTCTACCAAATGTTTACCCAAATTCTACAAAATATGATTGTCCGTGACTGTTGTAAGACTATAGAACTGGCTTTGATAACACTCGAGAACCAGCAATGATGCATGAACTATGATTTAGATGGAGTAACTTGTTTAAATTGGTAAATTAAGATTACACCCAAAATGCTTTATCATTTGCTTGATTAACGAACTACAACACCGGATTAGTTAACCCCCCATATAAACCCTTTGTTTACCTCTTCTTTAAAGTAAGATACCCCTAATAACAACTCCGTAGAGTCAATACCCTTAGAAGATTCACAATTATTTGTCTTCGTTACAACAACTTAGCCTACTTGTTAGATGCAGTTTATGTTTACAAGTGCTTAGTTGCTTGAAGTGTAAAGTTGTATTTCCCGAGTCTTGTGTCAACTTTCGTACGGTTGGAAAAATTTGCACATCGCAAATGGAAATGTATATTATAGTCAAAACTCATGTATTTTTACTACCATCACAATTAATTGTTCATCCGAAGAATGAAGAAATTATCAAAGGAATTATCCGAAATTATTATGATCGTGAAGATGGTGAAATTACACCGAGTTTCGTAGTATAGTGTTAGCAAAAAAATCGAAAAAATTAGAAAAATCCGCAATAAAAAAAGGAAAGTTTGAAGATAAACGTTTCGCAACTACCGAAGGAATTACACAAAGGATAGATTATTCGTTGATACTAATCGACGATGTAGAGTATTGTATAAAGTAGAAGATATCTCCACTTTCCCTGTATAGTATGTAAAGTATGGGATGATTGGGAAGTTGACCATTACGGGAACGCCAACTTAGGTTGTTGTTTTTTATCTATGGTCAAGACATTTATAAATTGTTGTGCTTTGTCATTGGTTACGGTCCGGAATAGTGTCTACAACTTGTATTTTAGACTATAATCTATTTGTTTCGTAACTTTTATTTAACAACAATTTATTTCCCTTTCCTAATCATTAACCATGGGTTTTACGCGAACAAGGATGTGATCAAGCATGCATGTTTATTTCGTCGTTATGGCCATGTATGCATGTCTCAGCTACCTTGTTGGTTTATTACTACTGGTGAAAGTTAGAAGGATCCATACCTTATATTACTCTATTATTCCTACTCTTTAGTTTATTTGAGGTGGGAGTGAGGAGTCATATGTGTCTATCCCGTTGTTACGGGTGTGTATGTGTGGTCTTTGTTGCCCTCCTGGAATATTGGTATCGATAAAGATTAGTTGGAGTAACCAACCCTAAGCCTTATCTTATAAACCCATATTTACCTCTATAAACTTGTTACTCCTTACCTTTAGCGCTGGAGATGTGTATCCTTGCCAAGCTTATGATAGAAAACTCGTCACGACTGAGAAATTGAGCGAATTAGTTACATGTTACCACATAGATTAGTGGAGTGATTTGAGTGTTTTTATCTTCCTATTTCGTAGGGTGTTTGGTTGTGTACTTGTAACAGATCAAATAAATGCTTTAACAAAAAATATCCTTAGGGATATATTTTTATAAACTTTTAAAGGCTACTTGAGGACAAGTAGGATTCAAGTGGGGGGATATTTGATGACATCAAATAACATCTATTTTATAGCATCATTTATCCCATGTAATTAACCCATTTTGTATAATTATTGCAAAGAATTGTTACTTAATCGTTCATATTTGAGAATTGCAGTAATTATGGAGTACTTGGTGAAGTTATGCTAAAAGGAACGCATTTTGGAGCATATACGAAGAGTTCGAGAAAGTCTACTGATCTGAAATAAAATACGCCGCATTATTCTAGACCTATACGACTTATCCAAGACTTTGACGAATCAAAAGACCATTGCCTGACTTTGAAGAATACGCCATATCCACATCAACGATACGCCGTATATAATACTTTGGTCAACAAAGAAGAATCAACTGGTTTTACCTCAATATGCAATATCCATCAAGAAGATATGGTGTATTTGTGCCTACACTTCACAAATTACCATGAAGGATTGGAGACCCAATACGCCGTATCCAGGAGACATCAATACGCCATATTCATAATACAGTAATAAAGTATTCTTGAAGATATCAAATGTGGTCCTTACTCCAAGAAATTCCTAATACGCCGTATCCCACATTTCTCGATACGACGTATCGACTAGTTTCTAGACCTTATAAATAGACGACCCAAAACTTAGTTTTAGGTATGCAAGTGAATCCCTAAACCACCAAGTCGACCAAAAGACGAATAAAGGAGCCTAGAAGGTCAGAAAAGAGCCTCCAGATCATACGAAAACTCTTGTAATCTTTGCGCAATCCAATACGCGTTCGGTTAAGGTTTCTTTTCTTTAATCGTTCATATATGAAACCGTGTGTATTTTTACAGTGACTATCGGCTGATACCTTTAGGTATCAGCCATGTTTATGAAGATCTAATGTTTGGTTTGTTTATCTTGATTACTTAATTTATGTTGATTGTTGTTTATGTTTATCAATTTATATTCGTTTACGTGTTTAAGTATGCGACCTATCATTCAACTGGGTCTAGTTCTACATATTTAAGTGCTGCAACTTTGGGGTTGTTTGGGCGTAGGCTAAGATTCCAGGATAGCTCTCCATATTGCAATTTATATATCTAGAATCATAGGATCACAAATATTGACCTATCTTTGCCCTTTGATTGTGAGCTTAGTTGAGCTATAAGGTGACCTTGGTACCAATGAGTAGGTTCTAATTAATTGATAAGGACTCGAACAATGGACTACTAGTATATAAAGAGTCGTTAAGCAGTAAGTGGGTAAAGTCTTCATGAGCTAGGGTTTAGTAAAAGCACAATTATTAATCTCCTAAGATAGATTATAATCAACAAATGATTGCTTTATGCGGATGCGTCTAATTGTGTCAGGATTAGCGTGTCTAGGTCTTAGGAAGAAGTACCACCTAAGTATAGGAATGATATGCCCTTTGAGATAAGACAATCATTGCACTAAATAAAGAAACCTGCATTTTATCTAATTATTCATGGTTGATACGTTTTCCTTACATTAGTTCTTGACCGCTTCTTTATTGTTTGTTTGTCTTCTTGTGTGTGTTTATTGCTTTACTTGTCATCAAAACCTTAGGTTAGATACATAAAACCGTGCCAGTCTCTCAGGCTGAAACCCCCCTTTGCATTAGTTTTAGGTTTAACTTAGATAACTAAAATACTGATAGAATTAGGAATTAACGCTCTCGCTCTTAGTGATCGACACCCTACTTACCATGAAACTCCATCCGACCAGGTACATTGCCCGTTAAAGTGTTGTTTTTAGGTATAGTCGGCATAAAATAAATAGTAAAACTTGATACATGAAATAACACCTACACGACGACACATCAAGTTTTTGGCGTCGTTGCCGGGGAATGAAGTTGTTTAATTCTTATTTATTAGTGTTTTAGTTTAGTTTAGATTAATTTTCATATTTGTGTGTTTGTTTTGTATGTTTGATTTCTGCATTGTATATTTTGCATATTGTGTGTTTGTGTGCATTATTAGAGTTCGTTGTAACCTTCTGAGTCGAATACTCAATACGGCGTATTCATTCTCTTGGATATGACGTATATTTTTTTTCAAACCAATACAGCGTATTCGACTATATCATCAATACGGCGTATTAGGTTCACTGAATACGGTGTAATAAGCAATTTGACAGTTTTCTTTCCTAGCAAATTTATTACAGGTTAAAATGGACGACCCCAACATTACTATGGAAGATTATATCAGGCTTGGGGAAGAAAAGACTCGAAAACGTGGTAAGGTGTTTAACTGGGAAACTGCTAAGTATGGTAAGATCTGGTATGATGAAGACGTTCACGACCTCAGATCTGTTGAAATCGAATTCCCAGCTATAGCCTTTAATGACGAGGTATCATCTGAAAAAACACTTTCTTGTGAACCCACGGTAAGTTCTCTTAACGATGAAGTTGACTTTAGAATTCGTTTGACGATTCCCACAATGAAGATTACACGGTAATTTTTAACAAAAACTCGTTTTCTTATAAAAAAAATTCTACCAATGATTTGAAAACGAATTCGGAAAACGATAATGAAAAAGTCATGCTTTCACTTCCATCACCTGAGCCTGCGATCAGTTGTTTTGATGATTCAGACTTCTTAAAAGAATTTGAGAATGAATTTTCAGCCATTGTTTACAATGATTGTTAGATCGTTTACTAAATAGATCTTAACCTTTAGCTTGCAAAGATCTTGTTACTTTAGATAATTCTAAAGCAACAATAATGAAACACTGACTAAACACTATTGATTATGCGGAAACTAATCAACAATGCTAAGAAGAACAATATGAATAAACACAAGAAAACTTTATATTAAACCTTGAATCTGCCTAGGTTACAGATACAAAAACTAAGAAATCTATATGATCATCTAATGATCTGTTTAAAAACTATATCTAACTAACTACGTGCCTAGTGTTGCACTTTACACATCCGCCAAGGAAACCCTAATGGGCTTTACAAAACGCGTATAAAGATCATGCATATCTTGATATCTCATGCATATCTCTAACTCTATCTATAATTCTGTTCTACCAGAATTAACTAATACATTAACAGTACTAACTACATTATACTACCAGTACTAATACTGATAATATCTTCTACCAGTACTAACATTAACTATCAGTATTAACATTCTTTAGACTAAACAATACTAAATTCTAATATACATAATTCCTAACAATCTCCCCTAAACTTGAACTTTAAGCTTGTTAACATCAAGTTTCTTTAGTTTTCATTCATTTCCATTGTGCGCTTTTAGAGGATTGAGCACTCAACACTTCATTAATCTTCTCTTTGATGATGACCTGATTGTTGTTCATTAGAAATCAGATCATACTTTGTCTTTAAGTCTTTAACAACATCTCATCACCTTACACCATAACTCCAAGTCTTTTCAGCAACATTCAACTAAGTTGGCTTTGTAGTTTTTGGCAAACTACCAACTATAAATGGATTTGATATGTCTTTACCATGATCCGTTTGCTATGGACTAGTTAATGCTTCATTGCAATAACAAGGTGCATTGATAATCTTATAGTTTTTAGCAAACTATCAGCTATCAACGGATTTGAAATCTCTTTACTAGTAGCCGTTTGCTCTGGAGTAGCCAATGCTTTAGTGCAATACTATGGTGCATTGATTACCATATAGTTTTTGGTAAACTGTCAACCATTAACGGATTTGAGAAGTCTTTACCAAAGCCGTTTGCTTTGGACTAGCCAGTTCTTGATGTCTGTTAGACATGGTGAACTGATGAACATTTGTTGTATGGTTATAAAACCAACACTTAGCAATCCTTCCCAACTCCATCATAGTTTCCAAATACCCAAACCATACTTATTAATACTACTAAAGAACCTTCCTAAACACCTTTATTTCAAGGTAACATATTCTGAGCCTGCTTCTCTATTAACTTTAACAATTCGTAGCATGCCTCATCCCTCTTATCTCCTTGAAGTTTCTTATCCAACATAGCTTGACATACATTAGCTGGTAGAGGATATCTTCTCTCTCTCAACATATAAATATCAGCTGATTCCATGTTTCAAACATGCACTACTGAAATGTATCCTAGATCTCCCGTCTCCAGCTTAGCATCTTTTGTTGACCTGGTAAGCTCCAAACTGGATCTATACTTAGAGGTGGATCAAACATAGTCTTCAGATCTCCCTAAAATACTCTTTCTTCACCTCAATCTTCTAGCCTATCTATCTCTCTCACACTCTCTCTCCTTTCCATCTCTCTAGTTCTGTATATTCTCTCCTAGCGTGTAAGATGAATCTCTGAAATATCTTTAATGCATTAGGCCTCAAAAGCTTATGCGTATTTCTTATCTGGCATGCGCGCTGAGAGAGCGCCACTCAATCAATCTGAGCGACATCGGCAACCCAAACAACAAGACACCGCTAACTCGAGCGTGCAAAGCAATCTTGTGTGAGCAGCGGAGATGAGACGCCGAGGGGTCTTGGAGAAGAACTTTTGAAGGTAGGCCCTCTACTAGGGTGTCCCTTAACAAGTGTGTATATTTTTGAAATGTCATATGACCGAATCTCCTGTGCTAATAATTTAGACATCATCAGATGTTGTATTTTTCATATAAACCAAGTTTATACCTCCTAGAAGGTAACAATATTCTTTAAATCCAAGCTGTACACATCATCCTTTCTAGGAGCTCTAAGTACAACCTGACTTTCATTAAGAAGTTTAAAGCTAGGAGACAGGATAAGGCATTCAGTCTCAGTAAAGAGGACACTATTTTTCTTGTCACACATTTGTGAGGCAGAGAAAAGGTTAAACTTAAGTTCATCTACAAAATAAACATCATCAAAGTCTAAATTAGCAGTTTTTGATTTTACCTTTACCAGTTATTTTACCCCCTTAAGGATTCACTCCAAAAGCTACAAAGCCTCCATTGTAATCTTCATAGTCTGAAAGATAAGCTTTGTTGCCTGTCATATGGCTAGAGCAACCACTATCCACTACTGCATGATCTTATAAAAAGATCTCTGGATTGCCCTGCACAAAAAGTAAGAGAATTAGTATCTCTTAGGGACCCAAGCCACCTACTGACTTGGAAAAATCCCCTTGTGGGTTAGCATACCAAACTTCTTTGAGTAATGAAAGACCCCTTTTTACTTTGGACACATGATTCAATGTATGATTCCCGGTAGGCTTCCAACCCACTTTGACCCCTTTATAGTATTATCTAACTTACCTTACCAGTATTAACTACTGTATTTATCCCAACAGAGACTATTTTAACCCCAGAAGTTTTAACATCTTGTTTTAATTCTTTAGTTCTAAAAACTGATGAGGCTCTTGGTCTTACATTGTCCATTATTGAGTAAATTGGTCTAATAACACTACCAGTTTGTGCTATTTTTGGGGCAAATGGCCTACCAGTACCAACAGGCCTAGCAGTACTAACAGGCCCAACAGTATTAACAGGCCTAGCAGTACTAATATTGTGTACTGCTCTTTTCTCATTTGGCCTAACAGGATTAATCATACCTGTTCTAGTTAGTACTCCTGATGGGACAAATGTCCTTCTTGTTTGAGGGTATTTCAATTTATTTGAATTTTTTTGATGATTTACCCTTTTAGCACCATCCCTTACTGGTTTGACTAGTATTGACCACATGTTTTAGCTTAGGTTCTGGACTCTTTTTGTCATAAAAATCACAATCTTTGATCAAATGGTCAGTACTCTTACAGACAAAACAAGATTTTGTTTTCTTAAATCCAAGTCCTGCTTTCTTAAAAATTTGACCAATTGTATCAACTCTAGTTTTAACTGTTTGAGTTTCTTTAGTCTTAACAGGACTAACTTCAGGCACATCATCTTCATCATCTGAGTACCAATCCTCAATGATAACTTTTTCTCTGTTAATGTTTGGTGTAGACACAGCTGGCTTAGGTTTTTCAACATGATTTTCATTTGTATTGCCTACAGTTCTGCTAGTTTTTTAGATTTACCAAGTGCAATCTTAAGCTCAGTGTTTTTGACTTTAATGGTTTTCCTTCCTAATGACAAATTCATCCTAAACCTATAAATGAAATGATGTACCCCCCCCCCCCCTCAAAAAAAGCTCTTGGGTTAAGAGTTCCCCTGTTATGGAGCGGGAACAAGCACATGATACCCATCTGCTTTGGAAAACCTATCATTTGCTGGTGTGGACTCTTCATCACTAGATCTGACCTCAAAAACACTCATACTGATCTCACTATCAGTTTCAGACTTGTCACTCATTTCATTCAATTGTGTGCCATATCCTAAACCATTTTTATCATGGGCACTCATTTGACTGTTGAGTAAAATATTAAGACTTTTGGATGATTCTTCCCATTTTGCTATCTTAATATTCAACTCATCTCTTTCCTTAACAACTTTCTCTAATTCCATGTTTAGGTTATTGATTTTTAATTCTCTGCATTTAAGCTCATAGTTTTGAAACTCATATTTTTCACCCCAAGCCAGTTCATTCTTTTCATGTCCAAGTATCCTAGATTCTAGTGACTCTAAGGCTAATTCATAACCCTGAATTTCTAGTCTGGCTCTGTTATGTTTTTCTCTTTCACTATCATAGTTCTTTTGAAGAGTTTTAAAAGATTCAATACATGGTTTAGAACAGTTTTGTACCTCTTTTTCAAAAGAACTTGATGAGCTTGAAGAGGAGATGGAAATTAAAGCATAATTTACTGGTTCATCAAAATCATTGCTCCAGTCATAGCCTCCTAGACCATCTTGAGCTACCAGTGCTTGTGATGAAGGTTTATTTGTTGATGCATTCCTCCTGCTATTATCACCATAAGGTTTTTTCCCTTGGTTCCTTCCTGATTTGCATTTCCTAGCAAAATGTCCTTTCCCGTGACAGTTGTAGCACTCAATTTTTGACTTATCAAAGGTAACATGTTGTTTTTCTTTGAAATCCAAGTTCCTTCTTGTCTTTTGAATGAATTTCTTCACCCTGACAGTCAACATAGCCACCTGCCATCTAAGATCCAATTCTTCCAAGTCATCTTCATCAATCTGTTGTAAATCCTCGTTTTCAAGTTGAGGACTGGTTGTCTGTTGTGCAAAGAAAGAGCACATTACTTCATCAGCACATGGGGTAGATGAAATCTGACTGGTTCCTC
>BQNB010096581.1:2628-25590 GCA_026074375.1 Tanacetum coccineum
CGTGGGTGCTCGGAGTAGCTCTTTCATGGTACGTTCCGCCATTGGTGCAATGATAGTACGAAGCTCGGGTTCGACTATGTTTGGAGCACGCCTTTTGATTCGACGTCTCAGAATTGTGACGTTTGAATTATTTGGAAAATAGGAATTTCTAGTGCGCATGCACTAAACAAACAAAAGAAATGAGAAAAGGAAATATTTTTTTGTTTACCGAATAATCAACAAACTTAGGGTAACTCTCTTAAGTAAAATAAATTTTACAAAAGAGGTGCGCCTTTTTCGTAAGTGACACAAACGGTAAAAAAAAATTTTCTTAGGTTCGAGAACTTATTGATGGATAATACCTCAGTTGAAGGTATTATTTGTTGGTGTTCTTTTACCAACTTTGTAATTTTTTTTTATTTCTTATATAAATGAATTCACAAGAAAAATTGAAAATTCCGTAAGAGCAAATATTTTTGTATTTTTCTTATTTATTAATCTTCTACTTATACTAAAAAGAAAAGAAAAATATTTTTTCTTTTTATATTTTAAATTTTTTTTGTATTTTTGATGATTTTTTTCAAAAGTGTAACTTTCGAAGACGAAAGGTTCTCCAAATCACGATCGACAAACTGCAAATGAAGGAATCCTAATCACAAATCCACGGTAGTGGCAGGAAGCGGTGCCAAAAACTTGGTGTGTAAAGTTTTAATACGTAATAATATCTACAGTAAAGAAAATTCCAAAACTACCCCTGAGGACAAAGGCAGTAGGAAAAATCTTACAAAAATACTACACGTTTTAACCGGTAAGTGATTACCGGGTCGTTTTCCTAAAGACTTATGAAATTGAGACCTCGCTTATTATTTGGACAATGATTTGAATTGGTTCGAAGATGATTTGTTTTCTAAAATCCTAATAGTGAGCAAATAAAGGCACAATTAAATCTAACTACGAAAAAAAATTGATAACGGGAAACAAAATAAAACACGACAAATAAGCAAAAACACTAAAATTAAACCCTAAATGCTTTTCTAAATTTTTTTCTAATCCTAAATGACTATTTAAAAGTAAAAAGATAAGGAATTTCTAAATCGAGATTAATTTGAGCTAAAAACGAAGAAAACGAGAACGGGGATCGAATCCCGTTCTTTAAAAAACAAAATTTTGCAATTTAAACCCTACGAAAGCAATTCTAATTTTCCTAGGTTCAAAATGTTAAAAGAAAATTATCTAAAAAAGAATTATATTTTTTTGACTTTTTTATAATTTTTTATGAATTAAAAACGATTTTAATGAAATTAAATGTTTAAAAATACTAAACTATTTATAGAAATTCCGAAAAAATCATGAAAAGTAGCTTGAATAGTGTGAAATCTAAGAAAAATAAACTTGGTAACACAGCTTATCAAATAAGCTGTTAAAAAGGCTAAAAACGCATAATAAGCTAAAAGGCCTAAAATGTGTATAAATAATAAATTTTTCAAACTTATACCGAAAAAGACCCAAGGGCGAGATGGTTAGTGTGTTGTGTTATAAAAAGGTTGAGGAAGATAGAGGTTTCCGGTTCGCAGCCTTGCTCACCCTGGATTTCCCTTCTTCCCTTTTTTTTATTTTTTTTTTTGAAAACTTAAAAGAGCAAACTTATAGAAAAGTTGGAAATAAGCAGTTTTTGTAAAAGAACCTATTTTTAAAACTCACTAAATAAGCTGGAAATTGGCTTTTAAAAACAGACAGAAAACACTAAATCTTTCTTTTGGACTTTTTCTAAATTTAAGCAAACTAATAAGCTAAATAAGTTCCAAATAAGATAATTAAGCTACTGAAACTTGAAATAACCTTTTAAAAATACAGGGGAAAATCTAAGATAAATTTAAAGCAGAAACTTCAATCAATAAGCTAGCAAAAGCCATTTGTCACTTTGACTTAAATATGTGAACCACCAGACTAAACATGTCTATTTGAGCTTATTTTTAAGCTTATAGGCAGAACCTTGTAACAAAGACACTTATACTACCTTAGAGCTTGACCTCCAAACTATATAAAATAACTTTTGAAAATGAAATGCTTAAATAAAAAGCTAACTGAAAAGTGCTTCTTGACTCAGTAGAAGCTGAGTTTCTTTTTAATTTAAAAAGACAAAATGCTTAATTTATGCCTAAAAACAAATAACCAATTAAACTCTATAAGCTAAAATAAGCTCAAATAAATGGAAACTACCCTATAAAATACTTGTATACTAATTTCCAAAAACTAAAAACTACTTTAGCATCTTAAATTTAAACTAAAAAAGCTACTTATCTATAATCCTCTACTGAAGCAATTGACCATTTTATTGCTAAAATTAAAAACTAACAAGAGCAGACCTAAAAACTTATAATATACACATTTAAGGCATCAAACTGAATGCAAATTGAGGAACTAATTTAGCTATAACCAACTAGAGCTTAAAGTGCACATGAATTTAAACTTATACTAGCAGATTATACTAACTAACATACTTAACTAAAATAAAACTAATTTTATCCTATCAAATCATTAAATCCTGCACTTATAAGCCTCAAAATGAAGTTTCAATTTAACTTAAAGGATCAAGTAGTGTCTAGCAGTACTAACTGCTAGAAATTGGCTATTTGTCTATTTTCTCTACTGATGCAGTTTGCCAAATTCTAACCACTACTTGAATCCTACAAGTGCAGACTTAAGGAAACTATTTGAATCATCATTTTAAGACTAAAATAAGAGCAAAAAGAGTAACAAACTTAACTGGAACAAGTTTGAGCTTATATTGCTTATACAACTGAAATAAAGCTAACAGATGCTAATTACTACTAATAAATTTTGAGAGTTTTAAATTTATAAATATTATTTTACGAGACGATTGACCTACTTATACAATAACATTATACAAACGATAAAAACATTATTTTTTTTAACGTTTGTCGAAAGTAAAAATTGACTTTTTATATTTTATTTTTATTGGTTACGTAACGCGTTTACGTTTCGCAATATAAATTACATTTAGGCATTTTCGGAACCACAAAATGTATCTACGCTTCAACAAATACCCACTATTATACCCAATACCCAAAATTTTATAAAATTCTACTCATTCTTATTCAAAACATGTGCATGAGAGCTAGTATACTTATAGCTAGTTCAAGAAAACATGGTTCCTTGTTTTCTTCTTTTTCCTCTTTTGCTAGGCGTCCCCCACCCCCTAACACAAAAGCTTTGACTTTATAATAGTAGTTTGACCACTCATGTTACATATATGTAATGAAGACTTGTTATACATTCATTTATATTTCATTACTAGCTAAAATACACATATCTCTTTGTTCTCTCCTCTACCCTACGTCATCCTTAAAATCACAAGAACAATTCATAAGTTTTCATCCTACCAAGTATACAAGTGATATAGGTTGTTATCTAAAGTGTTGGAAGTGTTTTGGAAGCTTGGGTAATCATTTTAGCAAAGGGTTATATACAAGAAGAAGCTTGCATTTTATTTTTAAGAAATTTGGGTTTGGTTTGGTTTGTTTGGGTGCGAGCCGCGGCAAAGACTCGAGAGGGACGAGACGAACTCTTTTATTTTCCGACTTTGCTTCGTATAGCTTTGTGAGCTTTCCATTGATGCCTATTTCGATTATTTCATTTATTTGATTTGTTTTCCGTAAATATGTATATGTGTGGCGAAATCAATCGAAACTTGCGGCGTAGGAAATAATATGATATTAATGTTAAAGTTGGATTTATATGAAATAATAAGGCATATTGAATATATTCTTGATGAGTTTTTAGGTCGAAAACGAGATTTAACGCCTTTTGTAACGGCTCACACTTGACCAGACATCCCTTTATGTTTCGGGGTTCGAGATTTTGTAAATTGGAATTTTCGTTTATGGAATATACTTTAAGCTTTTCCAAGACGGGTCATTTTGATTATAAAATGGGACTTCTAACTCCAAAAACAAAAAACAGGAGCAGAACGAAATATACACTTTAGTAGAAAATAAAGTCTTTTATATACCTTAATTAAATCTGACAGAATTACATAAATTAATGTTTTTTTGAGCACTTTCGAGTCCGTTTTCGGCCTTCCGGCGAAACACAGAAAGTTGTTTCGTAATGACGTTTTTACTTTTTTCGCGAGGTTTATTAATTTTAAAATCGCGATATAATGCGGGTCAAAACTAAATGTCAACATGAAAATCCAACGGGATATATTAAGTAATATTAATATTTTCGAGTACATTTTTAGTGATAAAATAAGGTCGAATAATATATATTGATAATACTTACTTTTCGAGATTGTTAATACGGTTTAAAAAAAAACGAAAGCTTAAAAATATACTTTATGTAAAAATCGAGATAAAATTTCGATATAGAAAATTAAGGATTAATTTAGCGTCGAAAGTCCAACGATATAGAATAAATATTTATTTATAATTATTACGAATAATGTGAACATACAAAAATAGCAGTTTATTTCGAAAATAATAACTTTTCTAAAAATAGAAACTTATCAAAAATAAAAGTTTCAATAAATTGATAACAGTAAGATTGGATGAAAATAGTAAATAAAATATCCAAGTGTTAAGGTTTAGGACCGCAGTGGATTTCTCATCACATATAAGTATGTATGTATAATATATATATAACATAATTTCGTCGTAACGACGTACGACCCTTTATCGAATTTTGTACGTATTTATAATCGAGCGACATAATTATAGGTCTGAAGATCAAGATCGTTGTTGCTTCTTTGTGATATTGTGTACTTATTTCGATCGTGATCGTTGATCAAGGTGAGTTCACAGTCTCGTCATTTCAATCTTTTTTAATGTTTTATAAATCCGCGAGGGGAATACATGCTCTTTTAACAAACTCATTTATTTACTACAGTACACTTACCTATCCAATACGTTTTTGAGTTCCTAGCCCCACCTTTTCCCTTTTAATGGTTTTCTTAACTGTTATTTCGGGGTGAGAATACGTTGCTCGTTTTACTACATAAACTTATTGATTTCCTATACGTAAGCATTACATTGGTTATTTTTAACAAAGCTTGATTTGTTTACTACATGATTTGAGATCGTGAATACCTATATTGAAACCGTGAAATTTTAGACATGATTATTTTACTACGAGACATAAATGTTTACAAAGTGTATGCTATCCAGATTACTAGCCTTAATATTTTGCTATTACCTATATTGTGCCTTGAAGTCCCTACTTATCATGAACCGTTAATTGCTATTGTAGTGAGCGCGAGTGTTGTGTGATAGATCTATCGGACTGACAAATCCCCACCTTTCCTTGGGTCACTAGTTATGATCAAGTGCATATAACATTGAGAGGCGTCCGGGTGTTGGCAGCATCCTATATTCCGATTGGGGCAAAATCTAGTTAAGGCTCGATGTCATAGCTTAGTGCAATATACCTGGTTGGCTATATATTTAGACCAGGTGAAAGAGTTTCCCTTTTCTACCTTACTTGTTTTGGACTTCCGGAATACTTACTTAGTCCTCCAATACTTCGATCTTGTGATCCACTACTGAACATACTAGATTATATTAAATCACTACTTGGGATTTCGGATGGATTTTCGGAAATAACACTTTTAATGTTGTAACAGCTACTTTTCTTCTGAAATATTTTCTAAATTTTTTCAATACTGCTTTTGCTTAAACCTATGAATTCACCAACATTATTTATTGACAGGATTTAGCCTGAATTTTCAGGTTACTATATTGTCTAGTGGAGCATTGGGATCATTCGAGTCGCGCGATATATGTATGCTAGTCTTCAAACTTGTATACCATTCGACAAAACGTTTTAAAATAAACAAAAGATTTCTATATGCATGTATATAATGTGGATCCTTTTAAACACTTATTTTAATAAAACGAATGTGAAATTATTTAAACGTCTCCTTTTAAGGTCGTATTTCTCCGTACTTGTGTTTGTGCCCTTGAAGTAGCACCCCAATGTTATCATTTCCGCGCGTTTGTCCTGATTTTTGTGGTGTGCCAGATGGGTATCAGAGCTTAAGTCATAGAGCACTAGGTCGTTTTCAAAACCTAGACTATGACCATGTTTTTTTCAAAATATAGATCTTTCATGTTTTATCCAATATACGCGATTGCATGCTCCTCAGGTAACTTATAAAGCTCTACTCTTTGCCCTCTTTACTAATTTTACATGGTAACGAGTATTTAATACTTTTTTATGATTATGTTCTCCTAACGTCTATACATATGACGTCCTACTATTTACCTTATATCGGTCCGTTATATCAATATAGATCACTCTGATTTTCGTGTACTATCTTGATTCCTCATTTTACTCCCTTGACGTCAATTCTGGTATTATATAAAGGATATCTATACGGTATGGGCCAATTCTTCTTGATCTCTTACGATTAACTTTGATCATCTACGCGACTTTACTTTATTCCCTTTTGATGATATCAAAATTTGGCATAGTTTGTAAATTTCACTAGTTATTTTACCATTCGACTCCGAGTTGGAACACTCTTCTTGTGATCGCACATGTTGTTTTGTAATCCATCGTTTTGAAGTCTTCCAGTTGATGGGAGTACGACAATTAACTTGTCACCTCATACGTGTCACCTTGGAGCACCTACCTTTAGAACACGACTTTTTACGTTTATTTTGTTGATTGAATAATTCTTTACGTTCCTTTTCTTTGACTACTTCTGCGTTCGTTCGGATATTCTGTATACTTGTTATGACCTATCGCTTTACAAACAATCTCGACGTCAACCTATAAACTACATTTAGGCATTTTCGAAACCACAAAATATATTTACGCTTCATAAATTTTTATTTTTATTGGTTACGTAACGCGTTTATGTTTCGCAATATAAATTACATTTAGGCATTTTCGGAAACACAAAATATATTTACGCTTCAACAAAGACCCACTATTATACCCAATACCCAAAATTTTATAAAATTCTACTCATTCGTATTCAAAACATGTGCATGAGAGCTAGTATACTTATAGCTAGTTCAAGAAAACGTGGTTCCTTGTTTTCCTCTTTTTCCTCTTTTGCTAGGCGTCCCCCACCCCCTAGCACAAAAGCTTTGACTTTCTAATAGTAGTTTGACCACTCATGTTACATATATGTAATGAAGACTTGTTATACATTCATTTATATTTCATTACTAGATAAAATACACATATCTCTTTGTTCTCTCCTCTACCCTACGTCATCCTTAAAATCACAAGAACAATTCATAAGTTTTCATCCTACCAAGTATACAAGTGATATAGGTTGTTATCTAAAGTGTTGGAAGTGTTTTGGAAGCTTGGGTAATCATTTTAGCAAAGGGTTATATACAAGAAGAAGCTAGCATTTTTTTTAAGAAATTTGGGTTTGGTTTGGTTTGTTTGGGTGTAAGCCGCGGCAAAGACTCGAGAGGGACGAGACGAACTCTTTTATTTTCCGACTTTGCTTCGTATAGCTTTGTGAGCTTTCCTTTGATGCCTATTTCGATTATTTCATTTATTTGATTTGTTTTCCGTAAATATGTATATGTGTGGCGAAATCAATCGAAACTTGCGGCGTAGGAAATAATATGATATTGATGTTAAAGTTGGATTTATATGAAATAATAAGGCATATTGAATATATTTTTGATGAGTTTTTGGGTCGAAAACGAGATTTAACGCCTTTTGTAACGGGTCACACTTGACCAGAAAACAGTCTCTATGTTTCGGGGTTCGAGATTTTGAAAAGTTGGATTTTTGTTTATGGAATATAATTAAGCTTTCCAAGACGGTCGTTTTGATATAAAATGGGACTTCTAACTCCCAATAACGAAGAAACTGGAGCTAGATCGAAATATACACTTTAGTAGAAAATAAGTCATTTTAATACTTAATTAAATCTGACAGAATTAATAAATTAATGTTTTGAGCACTTTCGAGTCCGTTTCGGCCTTCCGGCGAAACACGAAAGTTGTTCGTAATGACGTTTTACTTTTTCGAGAGGGTTTATTAATTTTAAAATCGCGATATAGCGGTGGTCAAATACAAAGGTTCAACTTGAAGTCAACGGTATATAAAGTATATTAATATGTTTCGAGTACATTTTTGAGTGATAAAATAATATCGAATAATATATTATTGATAATACTTACTTTCGAGATTGTTAATCGGTTTTAAAAAAAACAGAAAGTCTAAAGTTTAACTTTTTGTAATAATAGAGTTATATTTCGATATAGGAGAAATTATGGAGTAAATTAAGCGTCGAATGTCCAACGATATAAATAAATATTATTATAAGTTATTACGAATGTTGAAGACCTTACTAGAATAGGGCATTTTTTTGAATATATAACTTTCTTAAAAATAGAAACTACAAAATGTAAAGTTTTCCAATAAATTGATATACCTTAAGATTGGATGGGAAAATTAGTATATAATATCTTCTAAGTGTTTAAGGTTTAGAACGCGCAAGTGGATTTCTCATCACATATAAGTATGGATGCATATATAAATATATATATGTATGTATGTATATATATAAATATACATAATTTCGTCGTAACGACGTACGCCCTGTTGATCGTATTTTGTACGTATTATAATCGAGCGACATAATTATAGGTCGTGATCGAGATCGTTGCTGCTTCGTTTGTGATTTATTTGACTTATTCGATCGTGATCGTTGATCAAGGTGAGTTCATAGTCTCGCATTTCAATCTTTTTAATGTTTTATAAATCCGCGAGGGGAATACATGCTCTTTTACAAACTCATTTATTTTACTACAGTACAATTACCTTTCAATGCTTTGTGAGTTCATAGCCCCACCTTTTCTCTTTTAATGGTTTTCATAAACTGTTTTCGGGGTGAGAATACATGCTGTTTACTTACATAAAACTTATTGATTTTTACGTAAGCATTTACAATGGTTATTTTACTTAAAGCTTGATTTGTTTCTTCTTGATTTGAGATCGTGAAATACAATATTTGAACCGTGAATTTTGACTGATTATTTTACTACTGGGACCCCACATGTGTTACAAAGTGTATGCTATCCAGATTACTGCTGAATATTATTGCTATTTACTTATTGTCGTAGTCCCTACTTATCATGAATCGTTAATGCTAATGTATAAGAGCGCGAGGTGTTTGGGGATAGATCTATCGGCACGACAATCCCCACCTTTCTTGGGTCACTAGTACTTGATCAGTGTGCATTTAACAATTGAGAGGCGTTCCGGGTTTTGCAAGCATCCTATTTTCCGATTGGGGCAAAAATCTAGTTAAGGCTTCGGGGTCATGAGCTTAGTGCAATAATACATGTTATATATTTAGACCTGGTGTATGTGTTTCCCTGGTCTAACTTACTTTTTTTGACTTCGGATTCGTACTTAGTCCGACCATTACTTCGATCTTTTGGTCCACTACTGTTACATTAACTAGATTTTTAAATCACTACTTGGATTTCGGTTGGTTTTCGGAAATAAACCACTTTTAAATGTTGTAATAACACTAACTTTTCTTCTGGAAATATTCCTTAAAATTATTTCAATACTGCTTTTATACTTAAACCTATGAATTTCACCACATTATTGTTGACGTTTTTTTAGCATGTATTTTTCAGCGTTATATTTGGCTAGTGGAGCATTGAGAGCTTCTCGGTCGCTGTGGATATATATTTTTGAAAGGCTTAAATAAACTTGTATACCATTCGACAAACGTTTTAAAATAAACAAAATGTTTCTATTGCATTATAAATGGGATCCTTTGTAAACTCTGATTTTAATATAACGAATGTGAAATTTATTTAAACGTCTCTTTTGAGGTCGTTTTCCGTGACTTGTGTTTTGTGCCCTGAAGTAGCACCCCAATGTTACCATTCCGCTGCGTTGTCCTGATTTTTGGGGGTGTGACAGTTTTTTATGCAGGGTAAAATAAAAGAGATGATGAATAGTAACTTCTATTCCCGCCCTATTTTCTTTTCTTATTTGTTGTTTGACCCGGGGGTGTGGGTTTGACTTGGGCTATTCAATTGAAGATTTTGCCTTGATAACTTCACTTTGTTTAAGGTCCATCAGAGGAAGTTGAAACGGGTCATTATTTAACAATTTTTCGATCAAACAAATATCTTCTTCCAAAATGAATTCGGAAGTAAATGGCTCAGACTTCGGGGTGGGATTGCCACCCGAAGAATTAGTAAATCCTAGCAATTCCGGGAGCATACTCCTCACAAACTGCATCAATGATGTCAATTCGGTTTACCGACTTATCATTTGTAGAGGAGTATCTCGTGGTTTGATCTAGATTAAAAGTGACGGCTTCGTTATCAACCCGAAGGGTTATTTCTTCTCCATAAACATCAATTAAAGCACGACCGGTCCTCAAAAAGGATCTCCCAAGTATGAGAGGTACTCGAGGATCGGCTTCGAAATCGACAACAACAAAGTCAGTAGGAAAATGGAACTTTCCTACTTTAACGTAAACGTCTTTAGCGAGTCCTTTATAATAAGTTATGGATCGATCCGCTAACTCTAAAGTCATCCAAGTCGGTGTAAGATCGGGTAGGGAAAGTTTTTTCCAAAAGGAAAGAGGCATAAGATTTATGCTCACGCCAAGATCGGCCAAGGCGTGACATACATCCATTCCCGGGAAATTACATGGAATAAGAAACTTGCCGGGATCTCTAAGCTTTTCGGGAAGCTTTTTGAGGAGCATCGCCGAGCAATTCTCGTTCAATGGTATCTTAGCTAACTCAAGCAACTTTTCCTTATTCATGAGCAAACTCTTAATCGTAGGAGCAAATCTTGGCATCAAAAGTAAAGCATCCGCGAAACTTATGTCAAAACGCAAATCTTGAAACATTTGAAAAATCTTCTCTTTTTGATTTGAAGCTTTGTCACGAGACTTTTCTTGATTTAGTCGAGAAGGATATGGAATATGTGGCTTAGGTAAACTCTTCGGAACATCGGGTTCCGAAATTGGAATGGGGGTAACCGAAGGTGGGATTTGAGCGGTACTTCCTTGGAAATTAGATTGCTCCTTATCCGTTGTCTCCTCGGTTTCTCGTTCCACTACCTTTTTAGGAGAAGGATTAGTAGGAATCGAGGGTCCCTCGTAAGCAACACCACTTCGAGTAGTGATCGCTTTCATCTCACCCTTCGGGTTTGGAATGGTATTACTCGGAAGAGTACCCGAAGTTGAGGCTTGGTTTTGAAACAATCCACATATCATGTTTTGCAAATTATTTTGAAAGGTAGTTTGTTGATTCATCATGACGGCTTGTTGAGATTTTATCGTGTTTTGAATTTCATTCTTAAGGTCTCCTTTCAACGAGTTGATTTGATTTTGCATGTTTCTCAACATTTGATCGTTATTCCTCTTGTAACTCGAAAAATCATTTTGAAACATCTTGTTGAACTTGATTATTAGGAACTTGAAACAGTTGGTTTTAAAATCCTTGATTTTGAAAATTCAGAGCATGATTATTTTGAGCTTGAAAACCTTGATTACCATGAAAATTATGTCCCCAATTAAAATTATTCCCTTGACTTTGATTTTGATTAAACCTATTTTGACCATTGTTTTGCATCGGAGCAAAACCAGGTGGTGCCATTTGGTTACTAACTCGGTTCAGAGGGGCAACTTGATTGTATGTACAGTAGTAGCACAAAAACTAGCTTGATTGTTATCGGGTAGTCGGGGGGAAAACAATTATACCAGAAGGGACTCCTCCACAAGTAACGCAAGTTTCTCCTCAACAGCTTTAACCGGAGGGGTGTAGGCAACTTTCGTAGAAACAATATCGACTAATGGTCGAAGTTGATCTGATAAGTTATCAATTCTCTCATCCGTCTTACTAACACTTTCCCTAGAAGTCGTATTCATCCTAGAAGCATTTGGTTTGTTTCGTGAATAACACACTTTTGATTTGTTTTCAATTATATTTAAGGAGTCTTGATCGTTGTCGTTTAAACCGTTATAAAAGGTATCAACTTGGGTTAACTCCGTAAATCCATGGTGGGGACAAGCTCTAAGCATTTCCTTAAATCGTTCCCACGCTTCACTAAAAGACTCATCGAATTTTTGTGTAAATCGAGAGATTTTATTCTTTAAGTGAGTCATTTTTAGGGAGGGAAAAATTGATTCACGAATTTGGTAACGAGATCCTCCCAAGTCAAGATTGAATTAGGAGGTTCTTTCTCGTACCAGGTTTTAGCAGCCCCCTCGAGTGAATATGGAAACATCATTAGCTTAATCACATCGTTTGGCACATTCCTAAATCGTAGAGTCGAGGTAATCCTTTTGAAACTATTAATATGAGCATGAGGATTTTCGTTCTCTAAACCGTGAAACGGGTTCGCTTGAACTAATTGTAGCAAATTCGTTTTAATCTCAAAATGATCCGCATTAATTTCCGGTAAAACGATAGCTTCTCCATACCCTTCCGTGGGTGCACGGAGTAGCTCTTCCATTGTACGTTCCGCCATTGGTGCAACTTCAACGATAGTACGAAGCTCGGGTTCGACTATGTTTGGAGCACGTCCTTTATTTCGACGTCTCGGAATGGTGACGTTTGAATTATTTGGAAAATTGGAATTTCTAGTGCGCATGCACTAAACAAAAGAAAAGAGAAAAGAAAATATTTTTGTTTACCGAATAATCAACAAACTTAGGGTAACTCTCTTAAGTAAAATAAATTTTACAAAAGAGGTGCGCCTTTTTCGTAAGTGACACAAGACGGTAATTTTTTTAATCTTAGGTTCGGGAACTTATTGATGGATAATACTTCAATTGAAAGTATTATTTGTTGGTGTTCTTTTACCAACTTGGTTAAAAAAAATTATTTCTTATATTAATGAATTCACAAAAAAAATCGAAAAATCCGGAAGAGCAAATATTTTTGTATTTTTCTTATTTATTTAACTTTTACTTATACTAAAAAGAAAAGAAAAATATTTTTTTACTTTTTATATTTTTTTTTTGTATTTTTGATTTTCTCAAAAGCGTAACTTTCGAAGACGAAAGGTTCTCCAAATCACGATCGACAAACTGCAAACGAAGGAATCTTAATCACAAATCCCCGCGCTGCAGGCGCCAAACTTGATGTGAAAGTTATAATAAGTATAATTATATACGTAATGAAATCCGAAACTACCCTTGAGGACAAAGGAGGTAAAAGAAAAATCACACTAAAATATTTCGTAGGTGGCGGGGGGGGGTGCAGAAACCGGTAAGTGATTACCGGGCGTTTTCCAAAGACTATGAAATTGAGACTTCCAACTTGTTATCTGGACAATGATTGAAATTGGTCGAAGAAGATTGTTTTCTAAAACCTATATGTGAGCAAATAAAGGACAATTAAATTAACTACGAAAAAATGATAACGGAAATAAAATAAAACACGACAATAAGTAAAAACACTAAAATTAAAACCCTTAAATCTTTTCTAAATTTTTTCTAATCCTAAATGACTATTAAAGTAAAAAAGCTAAGGAATTTCTTAAACCGAGATTAATTTGAGCTAAAAACGAAGAAAACGGAACCGGGGATCGAATTCCCGTTCTTAAAAATTAAAACTTTTCAAATAATAACCCTACGGAAGTAAATTTCAAACCTAAGCTAGATTATGATAAAAGAAAATTTTATAAAAAATGAAAAATTTATTTTTTTTGACTTTTTTATAATTTTTTATGAATTAAAAAAAAAAAAAAAACAAACAAAAAAACGATTTTATGAAATTAATATTCGTTTATAAAATACTAAACTATTTATAAAAAAAACTGAAAAAATCATGAAAACTAGCTTGAACGGTGAGGAATCTAGGAAAAATAAGCTCGTGAAAACAGCTTATCGATTAAGCTGTGAAATAAGCCAAAACAACTTATTATACAAAAGAGCTCAAAATGTGTATAAGTATTAACTAAATGCAAACTCTAACGGATGAGCTATTGTAGCACAATGGTAATGAGTGGAGGTTTAAAATACTTGGTTGAGGGTGTTGAGGTCTCGAGTTCGAGGCCTTACGCTAATTGGACTTCCACCTTCCCAAGTATTTTTGAATGCCATTTTTTATAACTTTTTAGGAGACTGAAAAATAAGCACTTTTTGAAAAGACACTTTTTTTATAAACCACAAATAAGCACAACAATAAGCTCTTAAAGGATGACATATGGCTTATTTGACTTAAAGGCTCAAAATGCTAACTGAAATACTTCCTTAAGCTCTAATATGCAATGCAAATTGAGAAATAAGCTAACATATGAGTTTAACTACAACTAATAAGCAAAACTAAATATAAAAAAACTGAGATAAGCTAGGAAACATATTCTCTAAAAAGGCTATGACACTTACAATTTTTAAGCTAAAATGAAGAAAAAAACTCAAATAAGATCAGCCCTAAAGGGAATAAGCTAAATTAAGCTAAAACTACCCTAATAAGCACTACTAACCTATAATAAGCAATAATAATAAGCAGATAAGCTCAAATAAGCAAAAGGGACAAATGGCAAGCTTATACAATCAAAACAACAAGGGGTAATTTTGTGTTAAAAAATAGCTCAAGAGGATCCTTATGGCTTAAAGAGTTATTCCCACTGAAAGTCAAAAATAAAGCTACAATATCACTGAATCAAAAGGAGTTTGAAACACAAATAAGCCGTTAAAAAGCTTGATGAAAAAGCTGTTTGTTCATTTTTCAACACTTAGAAAACTTTTTTTAGTCTTAACAAACCAATACTATTAAGCTTAAAAATAAGCACCTAAACAGATCCTTATGGGATTTTAACTCACAAACAGTTTAACTTTTAACATCAAAGAACACATATCAGTAATCAAAATGCAGTTTGAATTACAGGATAAACCAAAATAAGCAAATCAAAAAGTTGTTTCTTCTATTTATCCTCTTTGCAAAAAAATTTGACATGAAATGGCATAAACAAAATCAACAAAGCAGGCATAAGATCGTGGCTTTAATTTGATTATAAGACTCTAAACACACACAAAACTAGCATTTACTCACCCAAATCACAAATCAAACAATAAGATCACCATTATCTGTCAAAACTATAACAGATTCAAACATTAACTTCTTGGAAACTAGATTTTGAGTTTTAGCACTTAAAAACTTAAACCAACTGAATTTTATAACTAATATTACCTAATCAAAATTGACTCAAAAGCAAAAAGCAGGTTTTGACCCTTTTTAACCCACTTTAACCCTTGACCCAAACACCCCTTTAAAGTGCTTAATGCCATTTCAAGTTTATAAATCTTAAATTTAAAGCATAAATTGTAAATACCAGATTAGTGAAAGGTAAAAACAGACTAATAAGCAAATTTCAAACAATAAAATACAGCAAAAATTAATAAGCTAACTAATTATGCTACTATTTTTGGTTTTTTAACTGTTTTAGAGAAATAACAAGCAGATCAAGTTCTAAGCTAACAATTAGACATAAAAAAACATTTAACATCTATAATAAGCAACAATAAGCTAGATTAAACAGCAATAAGCAAGTAATAAGCAGTATTAAGCTAATTTGCAATATTAAAGCTATAAAAAGTAAATTGAGAACTTACATAAGCCTCTGCACAAACAAGGCTATAAAATGACTCAATTGAGCTATCAACAAGCTCCAACTTATCAAGTGATAAGCTGGTAGGGTCCTGGAAGTCCTTCCATTATTGACTTCCCTTCCAATAACAAGCTGAGGTAAATTTTGAGGGTGGATTTGTTTGAATAAAGCTCAGTTAAGCTTTTATGAGCTTAACTGAGTTAGTAACTAGCTTATGAGTAGATTAGAGAACTTATGAGCTTATGTGAACAAAATAGAGCTTAATCAAACAGATTTGAGTTAAAGGAAAACATTAAGGATCAATTCATTAATAAGAAAAACAAACTTTTATTACTAATATGAAACTGATTACAAGCTTAAATGAAGGTTACAATAAGTAGAAATCTATAAGCTAAAACAGTTTGAACGAAAAATTCATAAGCTAATTCTACAAGCTACTTTCTATAACTACTCCTAGATATCTTTTGTGAGTGAGGATGGCCTTCATTTTATAGGAGGAGGAGAAGCTTCTAGGTCTGTTACACGCTCCCCTTGGTCTTAATCTTGGCCCTCGAATTCTTTCAATCATTGGATCCTCAATTGTGTCCGTTGGATTAGAATGTGAGCACACGGATTGCCAAGCTGGCAATCCCACTTCTTTGGAGTGGGTGTGTTTCTTTAACACTGAATCCAATGCAAATTTCCCTTTTCTTGTGTGTTTGTTTGTTGTCCGCGTGTCATTCTTGTTGTCAGAGAGCCAATCATAGGGCTTTGATGACATATTGATGCTGAGCTGTAAGCTTGGTACTCGAATCTTTGTTCCACGTCATTAATTGAATTTTACCCTTTGTTTTTTATGCAGGGTAAAACGAAAGAGATGATGAATAGTAACTTCCTTTCCCGCCCTATTTTCTTTTCTTATTTGTTGTTTGACCCGGGGGTGTGGGTTTGACTTGGGCTATGTTTTATATAAGAAAGGGTTGGGCCGGTGTTTGTTTGGGCTTGGAAATGGTTTAAAAGAGTTTATAGATTTTAAAAGATAACAACCGTTAGTCTTTTATTAACAAAGGACTAACGGTGTTAGTGTTTTAGGGCTTTTGGTGAGATTTGATTTAACATTAAGGGCTCATTTAGGGTTTTTAAGTGTTTTGTCATTTTGTGGTTTGACCAAGAGTTGACCAAGGGTTGACTTTGTTGACCTTTTGCTAGAAACTCCCGGCTCTTGTGCACTCTTTCCGTTCCCGTGTTCGTGTTTGCCCGGTTTTGACCGTTTTCTTGTGATTTTTGCAATATCCGTTGCTACACATCACAAATGACTAAACAAGCAATATACAAGCATAATTTGCACAATTTAATCATTTAAGGGTCATTTTTTATTTAAAAAGGATATGTGATCTCTCACATATCAATAGCCTCGCATTAAATTCTTTTAAATGTTTTTAAACCCGCGAGGGGATACATGTTTGTTTTATAAATCGAACACATATGATTTTATGGTATGCTGGACCCGATTATGAGATTGTTTCCGCATAAGTTGCTATTGTCGAAGTCCCTTATTTCATGAACCGTTAATTGCCTTGTTGTGAGGTAAACGCTAATGCATTAAATAGATATATTGGGTTTGACAACCCTGTCCGGGGTTTGAATCCTTGTGACCACCCTGTCAAACAGACATTTTGTTATTAGAAATTAGTAGGTATATGACAATAATACCTTGTTTGGGGCACCTTTTAGCATATGAAATACCATATGTTTTGTTAACGTTCGGTGTCATGAGCTTATTGCGTGAAAGAAAAGAAGTTGCTATACATTGCATTCGTTGCTTTGTTTTCTCGAGAACTAATAATGTGTTCAAAGGTTTTTACTTATTGATTAATTTAAACTCTATGAATTTCACTCAACTTTGTTGTTGACGTTTTAAACATGTTTTATCCCAGGTAACCAAGGCTGAAGGCAATGATGGCGTGGAGGTGTCGTGCGTGTGGTGATGGATTTTATGGAAAGACTTCTTGTGTGTTCCGGTCTTTCAAAAACAATATCTCATGTGGTGTTTAAAACAATGTCTTTTATTTGAAAACAATATGTTTTTCATGGTTTGTAATAGACGGTGGTTACGATTCTGTGGGACCTAAACGCACTTTAACTCTGAATAATTTTGGAACACATGTTGGTAAACGTCTTATTTGAGTCGTTTTCTATTATCGTGGTGACGGATGCTATTTAGTAACACCAAATTGCTAATTTCCGCTGCGCAATCCGATGCCCCTCGGGGCGGGTGTTACAGATTGGTATCAGAGCTTCGGTTGTAGAGAACTAGGTTGTTTTCAAAACTTGGATTGTAGTCATTTTAGATATCAAAGTAATGTCAAGAGTCTAAGATTGTAAGGAACTAGGTCGAGTCTTTTGAAAAACCTAAACTATGACGCTTCTACACGCACGCCGATACTCCTCGTTGCCATTGGTTACATGTAAGGTACATTTATTAATTGTTACGTGTAAGTATATTTATGTATGTATTATATGTGTGATTGGTTAAGTATGGATATTTATGCATGTGTTGGATGCATAAAGTATTAGGTATGGGTGCATTTGTGCATGTGTTGTATGCATGAAATGTCATGTGATTATATGATAACTACTAGTATATATGTTTGAAATATAATTAAGATATATGCGAATCGAGAATGTCGCGAATCGTAAATTTTTGTTTGTTGCGCTTTTATGCGAACTGTTATTTTGATAATAGTGTTCCGATAATAATAAGAAGTGATACGTATAAGTAAAGGTATTAGATGATATTTCTAGGTTTACAATGGTGACTGTGATTCTCCGATCTATGTTCCATGACGTACCTGTTGTTGAGCCGAATCAACATGATGATGTTCCTATTGTTCCCGAGCCTGTCTTAGAAGATGAAGACGAAGACCCGGAAGAAGACGAATTTGAGGAAGAAGAAGATCCTCAAGAAGAAGATGATATGGAAATCGACATTGAGGAAGATGAAAATGAGCCGGAGTTGACATATCCTTACGAAGAGGTGGATCCTCTTAATCCTCCGCCGCCTGCTTCTGAGTCTGAACCTGATGATGAGATTGAGGTTGAGAATCCGATTGAGCATGAGGATGAGACTGTTCCTGTTAGTGTCTATGAGGTAGGTGAATCGTCTACTGCCGCTATTCCTCGAGAGGATGGTGATAGATTGCTACCTGGCTTCATGAGACGGGATATTGACTCTCTTTTTGGTCGAATGGTTAATTTTTCGAGACGATTGTGTGGTCGCGAGACGGCGCATGCATTGGTCGAGAAGAAAGGAGAGGCAAAGGATAGGTTTTATGGTAAGTTAATTTTGGATTTGGGTAATGAAGTGCGTTCTAGTGTGGAACAAGGAACTGCAGCAATGGAAAAGTTGGTTGAGAAGCTCGAGAATGTTGAAGAAAAAGCTGAGTGTAAGAAACTGAAGAAGGAACTTGAAGAAGCAAGGTTGAGCAACACATTCCTTCATATGCAGAATGAACGAGTTGAGAGAGATCTCTATTGGACTAGAGTTCGAGCTCATGAGTTCTATCAAGAGATGATTCATAGGGGATTTGTGTTTGAAGAAAGACCGAATGAAGCTATTGATGTTCGATTGAAGTTGAGTAGTTCCTTTATCGAGCCACAACGATCTCTCTCATGATGTTTAGTAGTTTAGTTTCAATTGAGTTTCTTTTGTGTGTAATCACGTAAACTGAGTCTTCAGGTAGTCGGTTAGAAACTAGTACTATTGGTTGTAACGATTTGTATCATTTCATGAAATAATGCAACTATGTATTAACTCTTTGTGATGAAAAATGAATGACTATCTTTTGATTACTACTTGATGTTGTATGGCTGTTGTTGTGGTTGATTTGTCATTATATCATGTTATGAGAGTATCATGTTATGAATGCTTACCAGATTGTTTTCTGTGTGACGTGACAGAATCATGCCTCCAAAGTCTGCACCTATGACTCAAGCTGCTATTCGCCGAATGATCAAGGAAAGTGTTGATGCCGCTATTGCTGTTGAGCGGGCAAGGCAAGCGAATGTTAGGAACGATGCTAGTGGATCTGGGCCAGTTAGAGGTCGAGACACTGCACCTGCTGTTCGTGAGTGCACTTTTGTTGGGTTTATGAAGTGCAATCCTGCTGCCTTTCGTGGAGTTGAAGGAGCTGTCGAATTGCGAAGGTGGTTCGAGAAAACTAAGAGTGTTTTCAAGATCAGTGAATGTGCTGAGGGTAAGAAGGTAAAGTTTGCTGCTGCTACATTAGAAGGACCAGCTTTGACTTGGTGGAAAACTAAAGTTGCAACTATAGGTTTGGAGACTGTGAACCAAATGCCTTGGACTGAGATGAAGCAACTGATGACTGCTGAGTTTTGTCCGATAGAAGAGATACAACGTATGGAGCACGAGTTGTGGAACTTGAGGGTTAAGGAGTATGACATTGTTGCTTATACTCAGAGGTTCAACGAGCTTGCATTGATGTGTCCGAGAATGGTAGAGCCTGAAAGAGTGAAGGTTGATGCTTATATTCGAGGTTTAACGGATAACATCAAGGGTGAAGTGACATCGTCTAAGCCTGCTGATTTGAACGAAGCAGTACGTATGGCTCATAAGTTGATGGAGCAGAAGTCGCAAGCTAGAAATGAAAGAATTTTGGAAGGTAAGAAGCGAAAGTGGGAAAACCTTCAAGGTGGAAATAGTAGTGGTAAGGGCAATCAAAAGGATAACTCTCGTCAGACTTTGCAGAATAACCAAAAGCAAGGAAATACGCGAGCCATGGTTACCGCTCCTACTGATGGAAAGCTTCCTTTGTGTGAACGTTGTTTTACTCGCCATGTTGGTCAGTGTACGATCAAATGTCACAAGTGTGGAAAGGTTGGACATAAGGCAAGGTATTGTAGGGAGAAGAGTGTTGCTACGGGTGCTAACGCTCAGCCTATTTGGACTTGTTATGATTGTGGTGAGCAAGGTCATACTAGGAACCGATGTCCGAAGAAGGTGAAGCAAGAAGAAGTTGGAGAAGTTCGTGGTCGAGCTTATGCTATTAAGGATGCTGAGCCGAAGGGTCCGAATGTGGTTACTGGTACGTTTCTGCTAAATAACCGATATGCTTCTATTTTATTTGATTCGGGTTCGTTAGAGTCTTTGTGAACACAGATTTTAGTTCGTTGCTCGTATCAACCGATTAAAATAATGGAAAGTTATTGTAGTAGAGTTAGTGACGGAATGGGTAGTTCGTATGAAACACTGTTTTGAAAGGTTGCCACTTTAAGTTTATGAACCATTTTTTTAATCGATCTTTTGCCGTTGAGCTTGGTACGTTTGACTCATTTCGGTAGGGCATTGATTGTCAAGCACTAAATGCCATTACTCGTCTGGTGCGAGATATTGTTCGTATAACTTATGGAATAAAACGTTGATTGTCGAGGTGGACTAAGGTGGATATTGATTGAAGTTTATTCGTGAATCAAGCCAGTATGGTATGTCGAACAAGGTTGTCATTTGTTTTTGGCACACGTTACGAAGAAGAAGTCGAAGGAGAAACGAATGGAAGACGTGCCTGTAATTCATGACTTTCCTGAGGTGTTTCCTGAGGAGCTGCCAGGACTACCACCACCGAGGCAAGTAGAGTTTCGAATTGATCTAGTACCGGGGGCCGCACCTGTTGCGCGTGCACCGTATAGATTGGCACCGTCTGAGATGAAAGAGTTGTCGGTACAATTACAAGAGCTGTTGGAGAAAGGATTTATTCGCCTTTTTTTGTTTTGTTTTTTTTTTGTTTTTTTTTTTTTTTTTTTTTTTTTTTTTTTTTTTTTTTTTCATCCGAGTTCATCACCGTGGGGAGCACCGGTGTTGTTTGTGAAAAAGAAAGATGGATCTTTTAGGATGTGTATAGATTATCGCGAGTTGAACAAGTTGACTGTCAAGAATCGTTATCCTCTTCCGAGAATTGATGATTTATTTGATCAGTTGCAAGGTTCTAGCGTGTATTCTAAGATCGATCTGCGATCAGGATATCACCAGTTACGCATTAAAGAGGAAGACATTCCGATTACTGCATTTAGAACTCGGTATGGTCACTTTGAGTTCCAAGTAATGCCGTTTGGATTGACTAATGCCGACATTGATGTGTTTTGGACTTGAAGAACTGAGTTGCAAAGCCATTTAACTAATATGATTCTCATAGTGTTCATCGATGATATTTTGGTTTATTCCAAGGACGAAGAAGAGCATGGAAAGCATTTGAAGATTATTTTGGAGCTGCTGAAGAAAGAGAGATTGTACGCCAAGTTTTCGAAGTGTGATTTTTGGCTAGATTCAGTACAATTTCTAGGTCATGTGATTGATCGTAGTGGTGTTCATGTTGATCCTGCCAAGATCAAAGCCATTAAGAGTTGGGCTGCACCAACGACGCCAACGGAGGTGAGGCAATTTCTTGGATTGGCTGGGTATTATCGGAGGTTTATTGAAGGGTTTTCTTTGATTTCTAAGCCACTGACTAAGTTGACTCAGAAAAATAAGAAATACGAGTGGGGAAAAGAAGAAGAAGAAGCTTTTCAAACGTTGAAGCAAAAGTTGTGTAGTGCACCGATCTTAGCATTGCCCGAAGGAACGAAAGATTTCATGGTGTATTGTGACGCATCTCTTAAAGGTTATGGAGCCGTGTTGATGCAAAGAGAGAAAGTGATAGCGTATGCTTCTAGACAATTGAAGGTCCATGAAGAGAATTACACTACTCACGATTTGGAGTTAGGAGCCGTTGTTTTCGCTCTTAGATTATGGAGACATTATTTGTATGGGACGAAGTGTGTGGTTTTCACCGATCATAAGAGCCTACTATATATTCTAAATCAGAAAGAGTTGAACTAGAGACAGCTAAGGTGGATTGAGTTGTTAAGTGATTACGATTGTGAAATTCGGTATCATCCTGGAAAAGCGAATGTGGAGGCTGACGCCTTAAGTCGGAAGGGAAGGTATTAGCCTGAATTATATTAAGTCAAACACGAATGTTATCGGTCTTATAAAGTTAAACTAGGTCTTGTAAAGTAATAGGCTAGTCGGGTTCAACGGGCTTGGATTGTAATCTAATATTGTCCGTGTTTCGGGCTCAAAGCCTAAGTTTAGCCAAGCCCGGCCCAAGTAGAAAAGCCCACATGCCACTTATGGCTCAAGGGTATAAAAGAAACCCTCTCCACACATGGAGAAGGTGTTGGTTGGTTACATTTTCACACTTGTAGCTCACCACTTTCTCTCTCTAATCTAATATTCCAAGTTCCTTTTCTTCCTCTCTTTTTCTTTCTTATAACCGGCTCACTTATGAGCTTATTTGGGTTTGCTTATTAGTTGTGAAAGGATTATTATAAGCTAACATTTGGTATCACTCGCCA
>BQNB010096582.1:2844-25590 GCA_026074375.1 Tanacetum coccineum
CTTTTGTTATTCTTACCAAATTGAGCACTTGGATAAAAATTATTAACTTAAAAACCTTTTCTACAATTACAATATAGATTTATCTGCTCTTATTGTTAGGACGCAAGCCGTTAAGAGTGCTTGGTATCATCACGGCGTTGGGTGTCAAACCAACGCCATGCCCGACGTTATGATACCGGCGTTTCGCCGTTGCCAACGCCGTGGGTCACCGCGTCAACGTATCAATGCAGCTATGCTATTGATTTGAAGCCAACATTGCTATCAAGTATAGTCGTATAGATCATGCTTAAGTACATATGGGGTGTGGCCTATATGTAGGCTAGGCATAAAGCCTCATAATGCGCATGTTATAGGGTCTTAACGGTGCTCATAACGCCGTTATATTGCATTGTGAGGTGCTTTATGGTCGCATTATGGCTATAACACTCGTTTCGGTGTGGGTTTTTTTTTCTTATTCAAAATTTTCGAATCCACCGGTTATAACAAATATATCTAAATACCCCATTATAACATGCAAACAACCAAAAACATTTCACTTTTTCTCCGGTTCCAATATTTTCATCTAAACACTCTCAATATGAGTTATTCCGATGAAAAACGCGTTGAGGAAATTCTTAAGGTTATACGATTACCATGGACATTATTAATTTTTTGATGACAACAAAATGACTACTTCAAACACTTGGAAGAGTACATGTCAGGATTATGAAGACACCGAACAACATCTTTTGGAAGATTATTTTGGCGATAACCCAAAATACTCTGAGAGGAATTTAATCGACGGTTCCAAATGAACCCAAAATTATTTTGAAACTAGTTTATAGTATAACTAATTATAATGTTGAACCTATTTCCGAGCACTTCTTATTTTTTAGGTCACGGGTTAATGTGGCCCATGGAATAAGAATTATAACGAAATGTACATCCGCCATACACAAATGGGCGTACGTGACAACCCCCGTTGATTTTGATGAATATGACAAATTTAAGAACATTATGGTTGTGATAGTTTAGACAATTATTAAATGTATATTAGATTTATACTCGAGGGGGTTTTTATGAAAACCAACTCTTATTGAGATTTTGAGTTTATATGAGAAATATGAAAATTATTTTGGGTTTCCGTGAATACTTTGGTAGTATATGATGAGGTGCAAAATACTACTATCTTTAAGGGTCACTTAACTTATTATTTCATGCACTTTATATCACTTATTGCTTAAAATACTTCTTATTTTACTATTAGGCCTTTGACCATGCATTTTCTCGGATCGTAAAAGTTTTGCACACCTTTGAATGAGGATTGGAAGAAAAAGACAAAAGTTTTATAGTGTGACCCGACATATCTAACGTCGTCACTGGAAATGCCCAAAAAAGTGATGTTTAGAAATTTTCCGTGACCGGTCACAGTGTGGAGACGGGCTCGGTGAAGCCATCGCAACTCGAAGGTGACGCAGTTACAGCCTATAGGCTGACGTCATCACATGAAGTCAATGGAAAAAACCCTAATTCAGTAACCGTGTCACACTTGATTTCCCATATATATTCATGCTTTGTTTTCATTATTTATTTTTTTTTGAACGGCAACTTTATTAAAAAAAACTAGCAAGGAGCTAGAAAGACATTACAAAGAAATAAGATAGGGGTTTTTTAACCAATACTCCCAAGAAAAAACCCTATTACATCTACTAGAACACCATAAAAAGGACCAAGAAACAATGTCATCAAAAATCGTCGAACGATTAGGAGGTGAAGCGTCAAAGACCAACTGATTTCGAAGCCTCCAAATCCGCCACCAAGCAACATAAAAAACACCTTCTAAAATAGACTTGAGACGGGAAGAAAGTCGAAAGGATAAGAACCAAGCATCCCAATCCGAGAAAGAACAAATCTCTGCCAAATCCAAATCCCACCAACACAAATTTTACGAAGAACAACCCGAGCCACACGTCACGATCGAAAGAAAAACATGCTGAACATCCTCCATAGCAGCATCAAATAGGACACAGATGGGAATCCAACAAAACACCTCTACGCTAAGATTGACTCTAATAGGTAAACCTATCACTCACGCGAGCGCGCCAAGAAAAAACATTAACTTAATGGGATGAATTTTACCCATCTCGTTGCAACATCCGACGAAGGGAAAACAAGTCATCAATAAAGTTTCTGATCTTTAACCTTGAAACTCCTCCATCTCCCGACAAATCAACAAGTCCACCTATCACTTATGAAGACGAGAGGACAACCGAGTCATAATTGAAGAAAGGTCATGGCCCACTGCTGCCGGCTCAGCCCATCACGCACGTCCCGCGGAAAAAGCTGAGACCAGAAGAAGGCTCCTCCCATTTTATTAGCCGCACCTCAATCTCCTTATTATCCAATTCGAGAGCAAACAAACGGGGAAACAGAACACAAGAGGGGCATCAGCTAACCTTATACATACCAAAAACTAGTACAAGAACCCGTCCTCCAATCCGCGTCTTTTTTTTTACAATGCCTAAGAAAAATCAAAACCAGAATCTTTCAAGAATATATTTCACGTAAAATAGAGCACCAAATCGAGGGTTGATCGGTCACATGAAGATCAAACTTTGAGCCATAAATCGCTTGAATAACTTTACACCATAAAGACCACGCCATAAAAATGAACGCCACATCCCACTTCAACAAAAGCACGATTCAAAAACGCGAAAAACTTGAGACACCAAGAACCACCGTCTCAGTTTTGTGACGCTAAGTACAATTGTCCCAAGCTACTCACGAAATCTTTCTAATCCGAAGAATCAACACACGATGAAGAACTTACTACGGATAGATTCCATAGTCTTCAACACGCCTTTTGGAACCTTAAAGATTGACATATAATAAATTGGAGAGGCCCCAAACGGATATTAGAAGGTCAATCTGCCGCCTATGGAAAGGGTTTGTAACCTTCCCATTTAGATTAACCTTGCTAGAGTTTTTTCACCAAGCCAACCCAAGCCGACTTCCGAGACATCACTCCAACCGTCACATACAAATACATACCAAATAACGAAAAGAGTGATCAAACTGCACACACCATCCAATCGCCGCCTGCACAACAACATTCTGATAAACCTCCGACCCCAAGACTTGGCTCTTATCAATGTTATCTTAAGACCCGAACGCAATATGAAGCAATTAAGAACTTTAACAATATTAAATGTAAGTTCTGTTCGGAACACACTCTCCAATGAAACAAGGCATCGTCAGCATAAAAAAGATGAAGAAATATTAACCGAGCCATGCAATGAAAACTTAAACAGCCCAACATCAACAACAACGGGAAAAGAGATATTTAACGACTGCCATAATAAAAGAAAAGATATGGGACCACGGATCCCCTTGTTTTCAACCCACCAACAAAAATGGAACACGGACGTTGGGTCTACCATTACCCTCCAATATGTAGCATGGAGGAAGTAAAAGTACCACGGATCCACTTAACTCGTCTAATCAATTATTCTTTCTATCTTAACTCGTCTAATCATTTGCAGTTCAAAAATTATAATATTATATACAAGTCATTTTCCTTGCACTAGATCATAGAATTGATTTTCAAATTATGAAAGCAAAACATGGAAGATAATGACAAAACTGCAAAATACATCCATGTGGTTTGCACTTTCTCACACAATACATCCATGTCAGAAGCTTTTGGCCGTTTACATCCTTCATTAGGCAAAGGTTAGACATAATACATCCCTGAGGGCGAACGATGCAAATATTTTTCCGTTATCTTTTGACGAAAAATGATGTATTTTGCAGTGCAAACCACAGGGATGTATTTTGCAAATATTTTATTTTTTATTTTATTTTTTTATTTTTATTTTATTTTTATTTTGTTTTTTTATTTTTATTTTGTTTTTAAAATTTTTTATTGTTATTAATATTATTAATATTACTATTGGCCCTTTTTTATTTTTTATATATTATTGATTTTTTTTTATCTGTTTGGTACGTTTTTTTTCGTTTTTATCCGTTTTTCTTCGGCGTTATTATACGTGTTTGTTTTTTTTAAGTAGAAAAACGAAATGTATCAAAAAGTATAAAAACGTATTAAATCGTACGAAAACGTACAAAAACGTAAAAAAACGTAAAACGTACAAAAACGAAAAAACTCACAAAAACTGATAAAAAAACGTACGAACACGTTTTTTTATGTATGAATTATTCTAAACCCATTAGTTTTTTTTTTGAACGGCAACTTTATTAAAGAAACAACTAGCAAGGAGCTAGAACGAAATTACAAAGAAATCAAAGAAGGGTGCTGAAGCCCGCAATCCCAACTGAAAGTACGATTACATCTAGCACTACACCAAATAAAAAAAGGCTCAACTATGACATCAAAGATCACATCTTTCCGAGGATTTTTGCCCGCAAAAAGCAGTTGATTACGAAAGTCCCATTAGTTTATGAAGAGACATCAACCAACCGATAAAAAAACTATGAAGAGACATCAAAGCCGAATATAATTTCCCTATAAAACTCCATTAGTTTATATATGAATTATTCTAGTATTTTTAATATAGTTTTTGCAACCTCTTTAGTTTTAAATTATTTTACTGTGTAATATTTATATAAATATATATTAAAACGTGAGGGTAAGTGAAGAAGATGAGTGAAAAATAGTGATACGTCTTAAGAATATTATAAGGTAAATTTAAGACTAGTTATTTTAACATGTTTGTATTCACGAAACTCCAAAGATATCGATTTATGTTTATCTTTTTAAACCATATTACGTAGCATGACACGTTCATACATTATGTTTCTTGTATCTCAATCAAGAGTTAATGGAACAGCACAATGAAATTATGGCCAACGAGGAGGCCGATAAACATTGTGTTGCACTGAGCTGCTTTAAACATATGTTTACAACACTAAAAAAAACTATTATCAATGACAGATAGATTCTTCTATAACAATATAATGTGTTGGACTGGTTACGTCAATTCGAACAAATGAACAATATAATGTGTTTGATGTTAGTACAATTTATGTTACGGGTTTAAGTTGGATTTGGGACGCTTGTTGGGCCGGACCAACAAGCTGTGAATGGATTGGATCTTGTACTAAATCAAGTGATCTGGATTAATTGCCATGCACAATGAAGTAAACCCGTTAGCCTTACCGTGTGGGCCTGACCACCATTAGAACTCCGGCGTAAAGAGTAAGAGAGCAATGTTTGTCAGAGAAAATTTGTGACATAGTGAGATAATATGTGTTGTACCTCTTGAATTACGATGATTCCTATTTATAGGCTAGTAATACTATGTTTCCGTATATTTCGCATATAATCTGTTTTGTTGGCCAGAGTGGACCTTTTGCCGTCGGGCAAGGATCCTCATAATCGTGATGCTGCAGCGAAACTACCTTCCTCGGGAATCGCGCGTTGAGTCAATCGCTGCAATGTATTGCGGAAGCGGAATAGGGATAGTCCCGTCCGTCTTAATATTCCCAGGCCGCTTGCCATACGGGACTGGTCTTAGTTTTCGGCTCTATGTCTATAATCGATCTAGTTGGGCCAAGGCCTTATTCTGATAGTGTGGGTTTGGCCCAAAGTCATGTTAGACTTCCTATACGTCAATCAAGTCCCCCCAGTCTAGTTCGCTTTATTGTACGCGGTAGCTATTATAGCGTGCTGTGAGCGTTACTAACTAGATTCCGTAATGCAACTTTTCCCTTTTATTCCCATTTTCCTCCACGGCTTTTGTGTCGTTCTTGCAGTCGGTTGTTGGTTACGTGGATCCTTCATGTCCTTTCATCTTCTGCTTGATTTGACTGTTCGGGGCCCACATTCAGCTGTTAATCATTATCTTTTTACTGCGTTTTTGCACCGTTGATAGGGGTGTTTTGACACGCGTCTTCATCCTGGCAACTTCGTTGAATTAAATATACCATGGGATAAAAATAGCCGATTATCATTATCCATGTTTCACATTTTCTTTTTTTTCATCTCTTCCACTTTTCCACCATTGCTGATAAATTTGGAGCTTTTTTATTTGCACAGCATCTGTTATCTTTGGAACTTCATTTGTACTCAGGTTAATCTTCCTTGCTTCTCTTTTATTATGGCCACTATTACATCCATTAAGTGTGTTCTTACGCAAGAACACCTTGATTCCGTCTGCATAAAGTATTTTGTTCCAGAGGAAGTTCATCCTCAACTGCCAGGTCTGATAAAATAAGCATGAAAGAGGACAGTACCATAAAGTGAATGTATACCCGGTTCTTTGATTATGCCAACTATCGTATTCCATTCTCCAACTTCTTTGTGTCTGTTCTTGTTCATTTCCGCATTCCGTTCTCCTAACTGTCTGTTTTTGGGTCTGCCAAGGTTTCTCACTTTGAAATCATGTGTCGCGTTTGTAACATTGAACCTAGTGTTAGTCTGTTCCGCTACTTCTATACGCATAATTACAAAAATGGCTGGTTTGGGTTTACTAAGCGCCCGAACGTCCGTGCTTGTTATTCCAAGAATTTAGATTCCGTGAAGAATTGGAATGACCATTTTTTTCTGGGTTGATGAGTTTGTGGTTCCTGCTAACACTCGGTTAGTTTGGATTTTTCGGTTCTAAGATTTGTTTAAAATCAAGCTTCCCCCCACCGCCCTGAGTATAACATAGAGCATGTTAACACCCTTATTGCTCAAGTCTCTCCGTTCCTTAGGTTCCCAAAGGAATTCTTTTGCTGGGTTGGCATAAGCCGTAATTACCTTCTCAAGAAAGATACATATCCTCGATTTGAGTATGAGAACGGAGAGGGTGGGTGTTCTTCTCTATATTTATGTTGATTATTTGTCTTTGTTTTCTCTCCTTCGTATTTACCCTCTTTTTTTTTAATCTTTTGCAAGATGGATCTGAACGCGTTTATCCGAACCGCTGACCCTCGTAAGGTGAGGATTGTTGAGAGGCCAAGGACTGAAAATGAGGGGCCTATTGTGATTGTGGCCAAGCATCGCACAGTGACCCTCCTTCCTAACTTCGTTCTCGTCCGTCCGGGAGTTGTCGGAGTATTGAAAGAGCGTCTTGGCGAAATGGCAGCGTGGTGAGGTCAGAAGACGCTTCCGTTGCTGGTCATGGTAACGTTAGGCCGGTCGTGCCTATCACGGATGAAAGAGAGTTTGGCGAAGATGGCAACGGGTGCGGAGTACAATATTTTAGAGAAAATGAAATGGAGATCCCTTGCTGAGGAGAAAGATAGTTTGTTTGGGGGCGAAGATAAGGAAATTGAAGAGTTGAGGTCCCAATTGTTGAAAGCGCAGTAAAGAAGGAAAAATAAAAAAAAAAAAGGGAGAGAGTCTGTGGTGGTAGCCCAACTCCGTGCTCGGGTTTCCAGCCTTGAAGCCATTGAGGGTTCGCTTCGAGGCGAAGTTGCTTCCGTTAAGGGTATAACGACCTCTTGAACAAGAGCGTGTGTTTTGAGAACTACAAGTGACAAGCTTGAATCTACCGTTGCTGAAAAAGGACCGTGAACTCCCCTCCTGTACTGACTTGAATCTCTTCTTCTTCTTTGAGGTCTCAGAACCAAGGTCTTGTAAGTCAGGTACGTGTTCATGTCTTTAGCTATTTTTTCTGGAATTTTTATATTTCCCTTTCTCACGTGTTGTTTTTATATATATTATTATTAATTTTTTTTTAGGTGCACGAGCTGGAAACTTCTTCCGCGCGTCTTCGTGAGCGGCTGGATCTTTATGAGGGGAACATGAAACGGTTAGAGGAGTTTCAGGACAACCTTATGAGACCTCTTGAGACTAGGTTAGCCGAGATTGATGCTGATTTCACCAGGAGTTGAATGATGCGCTTCCAAAAGAGTTTCCATCCGCACCTCCTCAACGTCGTTGCAGGACGGAGATGGTTACTAACTCACGGGATGAAGCTTCTTATGGCTAAGTTTCCCTCAATCGACAGAATATATGGGGGGAAATGCTCTCGGAAAATGCATTGCGGCCCGTCTATAGAGAAAGAATGCAAGGAGGGTCTGGCAGCTAGAATTGAACACGGACAAGTTGGCAGATGTTTAACTGACCTTGAAGCTTACATTCCTCCGCGAAGGTTGCCCTTAATATCTTCTGTCCTGTGATCTTCGTAGGCTTGACTTTTCGCTTCTTCCAGGAACTATCAAATAAGAATGATGCCGTCACAAGGATTTATGGATCTTCTTCGATTGGACAATGCCGTGGCCGAGGCCTTAGGGATGACTGATCTTTAACCTGATGTGAATCAATTGATGGTTCCCGTGCATCACAAGCAGGATAGGGTCGTTATTGGGAGCCAAGCGTTGTCCGTTGCTTTGGATATTTGTCGCTGAAGGGTGGAGAAGATGGAAAGAAATCTTGTTGAGCGTCTCCATTTCTTGAAAGACGTCTTTGTCTCCTTAGATCATCATTTGTCCGCTGAGGCTTTGACTGAGCCTCCAGTTGAGGTTCCTGCTACCAATGCTTTATCTACAGTGGTCATCGTTCCCCATTCTGGTCCTTCTGTTTCTGTGGAAGATTATGAGAATCCTGATTTGGTAGGTGTGGTTCCGAAGAACGTTACTCTGGGGCCAGAAGGTGAAGAAAATATTGATGCTTCAACCGGAGGTGATCCTGCGTTTTCTAAATTGGAGAATGAAACTATGGATGTTGTCCTCTAGGTGCATTTGCTTGTTTCTCCGTGGTCGCATGTGACCTTACGGTTTTTTGTAATTAGAATACCGCGGCTATTAACAGTTAGGCATGTTATGGTACTTTTTACACCGCGGCCGCATGTGGCCTTTTTGTGGCGGTATTTTGTATTTAACCATTTTTGCAACGCCTTCAAGTTTGAACACGTCTGTTATATAAAAGTTTGCTGCTGCTTGATCTTTTTATATCATGTTTGATATCTTTAGTAATAGCCTTGTTTGAATATTTTTGTGGGTTATTCTCTCGTAACCACGATTTTGGTTTGCAATACTCTTATGTACTTTTGAGTTAAATGGGAGGTTACTACATCCTTTTTGTTATACGAATAAACATTTATGGAGGCATGCTCCGTGTGTGCGCGGCTTAATCACAATAAATAACTTTGCAAAGTAATAAGTTAGAATTTTTCAAAGCATAACTTGTGAAGGTATCTAATCTTCACTTTTTCATTAAAATTAAAAGGCACATTACACAATATTTAAAAATTACTACCAAAAATAAAGATAAACTTGCCCTTCCCATCAAGAGTTCCGTATGGTAGAGCTGCTTACACTTTTTTATATAACACCCTTCTTGAGATTCGCAAATTATTCCAGGTTCGCGGGGAGTTCCCTTCCCGTTGCGGTCTTTAAAACCTCTGTAACGATCCCTTCTCAAGTGTTTTTGTGACTTCGTACGGGCCTTCCCACTTGGGTCATAACTTTCCAATGTCTTCTACATGTCTTGCTTCGTACCTCTCGTACCCCAAGTCTCCGATGGCATTGAATCTTGACATTTCAAACTTTGTGTTGTAGTATATTTTCCATTTGCCCTTTTGCTTTTGCGTCTTTTATCGTTCTGCTTGCTCGCAGTTTTTTTCTTCTAGCATTTCTAAGATGATTTCCCAATGCTTCATCATATTTGGCCATGTCCTACTTTCTACATCCTGAACGTGGGCATTCCAATTTCCGCCGGGATGACAGCTTCCGTTCCATAAGTTAATGAGAACGGAGTGTCTCCGTTACTGGATTTAATCATGGTACGGTGTGCCCAAAGTACATGAGAAATCTCTTCCAACCAGTTTATTTGTTTTGCCCAGTCCTTCGCTTTTATTCTTCGCCCAACTCCTGTAGCCTTTCCTACCAGTCCGTTTGTCTGAGGATGTTTTTACAGAAGCAAAAATGAAGTTGAAATGCACAAATTTTTCACACTCACCAATATCTGAAGGGTTGTCTCAAATTTTTTTCCATAGTCGATATAATTTCTCCTGGAAGACCAAATATGCACACTTGTTTTTCCCATAGAACTTTTTTTACTTGGTTTCCCTGTGATAGTTTTGCTACTGGTTTTTGCATTATATTCCACTTGGTAAAGTAGTCCATGGCCACTATTAGAAATTTGACTTTGCCGGGTCCTTCCGGGAAAGGTCCAGCTATGTCTATACCCCATTTGTAGAATGGCCACGGAGATGTAATTAGGTTCAATGTTTCCTGCGGGTTTCTCAGAATGGGTTTGTGCACTTGGCATTCCTGACATGCTTTTATAAGCGCCCTTGCGTCCTTGTGCATTGTCGGCCAGTAATAACCGGTCCTTAGAGCTTTGGCAACGACGGATCATGTGCCCGCATGCATGCTACATGAGCCTTCGTGTATTTCCCGCAAGACGTAGTTTGCTTGTGAGGGTCCTACGCATCGAAGCCATGGGCCCAAGAAAGATTTTTTGTACAGGGTTCCGTTGATGATGGCAAAACGTTGTGACTTCCGCTTGATCGATCTTTCCTTCTCCCGTTCCGCTGGTAAGGTCTCGTTATTGAGGTATTCTTGGATTGGTGTCATCCAGGAATCCCCTTCTTCTTCTACTACGGCGAGCACTTCGACTTCGTTCACGGATTTTTCTTTCAACTCTTCTACTAGCACCTGCTTGCTAAGATGTGCGAAGCTGGTAGATGCCATTTTATTTAGTGCATCCGCCTTTTTGTTCTCCTTTCTCGGAACTTGGTTTATTGAGAACTCCCGGAAAGCTTTAGCCAATGTTTTTACCTTTTCTAAGTATTTGACCATATTTGTCTCTTTTGCGATGTAGGTCCCATTTACTTGGTTTGCAACCAGTTTTGAATCTACATTGACCTGGAGGTTTCGGACACCCATTTTTTCAGCGATCCGTAATCCTGCAATCAGAGCCTCGTATTCCGCCTCATTATTGGTTGCCTTAAATTGGAATCACAAGGCATACGTGAATTCTATCCCTTTTGGATTGGTGAGTATTACTCCCGCTCCGCATCCGTCAACACAAGACGGTCCGTCCGTGAACAGGGTCCATTGTGCCGGGAGCGGTTCTTCCTCCTTTGCGGAAGCGTCCAGGTTTTCTTCTTCTGGTCTTTCTACGATAAAGTCGGCTAGCACTTGCCCTTTAACAGATATCCTCGGCCTATAATGTATGCCAAATTCTCCTAGCTGTATGCTCTACTTTTGCATCCTACCAGCAACTTCTGGGTTTGATAGTATGTTTTTGATTGGTTGATCCGTTATTACTACGATTGGGTGTGCTTGGAAGTATCTTCTTAGCCTTTTGCTTGCATGTACTAGTGCTAGCACTAATTTTTCCATGGAAGTGTAGTTTACTTCCGGACCCCTTAGCGCTCGACTGACAAAGTATATTGGCATTTGTTTGGCCTCCCTTTCTGTCATCAGCACAGCACTAACCGCTTCCTTAGATGCTGCTAGATAGATAATAAGTTCCTCCTTTTCTTCAGGCGCGATGAGCATGGGTAGTTTTGCTATGAGCTCCTTCATTTGCTTGAATGCGGACTCCGCTTCTTCTGTCCATAGGAAGTCACTTTTCTTTGTGCATTTCTTCAGCGTTTTGAAGAATGGTAACGATTTTTCTGCGGATTTTGCTAAAAACCTGTTTAGGCTTGCTAGCTTCCCGTTTAATTTCTGCACATCTTTTAGGCATTTTGGTGATTGGAGGCTTAGCACAGCGTCTACTTTGTCAGGGCATATCTTAATGCCCTTAGTGTTGACTTGGTATCCTAGGAACATTCCTTCTTCAACTCCAAAAGTGCACTTCTTTGGGTTCAATTTCATATTGATTTTCCTGAGGGTTCTGAATGTCTCTTCTATGTCGCGGACGACTTCATCCTCCGTGTGGCTTTTAATGACCAAGTCATCCACATATACTTCAAGGTTTCTACCAATTTGTCCGTGGAATGCCCTGTCCACTAGTCGCTGGTAGGTTGCTCCAGCGTTTCTTAAACCGAAAGGCATTTTCGTGTAACAAAAAATGCCTTGGTTTGTGATGAACGCGGTTTTTTCTTCGTCTTCCTCTGCCATTTGTATTTGGTGATACCCCTTGTACGCATCCAGAAAGCATTTGAAGGGGAATCCGCATAGGGATTCGACCTTCCAGTCTATTTCCGGCAGGGGGTATCCGTCCTTGGGGCATGCTTTATTGAGGTCCTTAAAGTCAACACACATTCTCCAACTGTCATCATGTTTCTTTACCATCACCGGGTTGGAGAGCCAATCGTGGTAGTGAACTTCCCTCATGATTCCAGCGGTCACAAGTTTACTGACCTCCTCATTAATTGCTATATTTCTTTCTGCCGCTTGACCTCTTTTCTTCTGCCTGATTGGTTGGCAACCTTCTCGTACATTTAACCTATGTTCCGCTACGTGCCTTGGGACGCCCGTCATATCTTTGGGGGTCCAAGCGAATACATCCACATTACGCTGGAGTAGGTCACACAGTTTGGCTCGGGCTCTTTCCGTGAGATTAGAGCCAATCATCACTGTCTGCTCTGTGTGTTCCGGATTGATTGCCACTTTAATCCTTTCTTCTTCTACTTTGTTCACCGGAGGGGGTTGGTCTTCTGGTCCGGAGACCATCGCACATTCAATGGGAATGATTTTACTACTCCTTAGCGTAAGTGTCCCTCCCATAACCGGGAACTTTATCATTCCGTGCGTTGTTGATGGGACTGCTTTCATTTTTCGCAACCCCGGCCTTCCAATGATTCCGTTATACGGAGACGTTGATCTCACCACCATGAAGTCCATCCATGTTGATGTTGAATGTTCGTCATCCCCAACTTTCACCAAAAGTGTTATTTGTCCTAATGGCCATTTTATTTCACCGCTGAATCCTACTAGCGAAGTTGCGGCCGGGACCATTTGATTTCTTATTTCCGGACGGAGTCGATTAAAGCAGTGCTCATAGAGTATCTCAAATGATGATCCTCCGTCAATACACATGCGGTGCACTTGGTGACCTCCAATCTCTGCTTCTATTATCAGGGGGCCTTCTGCTCCTTCATCGTCCCCCAGAGACGGGAATGATATTTCGAGGTCGGGTGAGAAACTTTGAGTTATCTTCTGCCTTACTGCCTTTTGCCACGGCTGAATCATTAAGATTGCCTGAGGTTTTTCTTTTCCGTGTGGCTCTCCTTTCTTTTTCTGCAGGTCTTTCCCGCTGTTTTGTTTTAACTCCTTGATTAAATGTGACAGCTTCCCGGCTTTTAGCATGTCCTCAATTTGCTTCCTTAGATGGTTGCATTCATCCGTGTTGTGCCCTACTTCTCCGTGGAATTCGCAAAACTTGTTTGCATTCCGTTTTTCAACCGGAGTTGTCATCGGAGGTGGGGTTTTGAATTTTCCTTTTTCTAAGGCCAGAATCTCCCTCGGGGTTTTTGTAAGGAGTGTGAATCTGTCCGGCCTCTTTTCTTGCTTACGTTGGATGCGGAAGCTTCCTCCTTTTTTGAAATCTTGCCTGTGACTTCCTTCCTGGTGTTTCCATGTCGGGAGGGTTTTCTTCCTTTCTTGATTTAAAGCAGCCTCCTGCCCTTGAAGGAAGGACGTGGCCACTTGCATCATTTCATCTACTGTTTTTGGAATTTTCTCATGGAATCTTTTGATAAGCTCAGGATTGGTGATTCCGTGCACGAATCCGGAGATTCTCATGCATTCCGGCGCACCCTTGACGTTTCCGCTCTCCGACTTGTATCTTTGTATGAAGTCTTCTGTAGATTCCCCATCTCTTTGCTTGATGTTATGGAGTACTATAGGGTCTCTGATGCATTTTTTCTGTTGGAGGTAATTTTTCAAGAACGCTTCCCTCAGGTCATCGTAACTGTCTATAGACTCTGGAGGAAGATCGTCAAACCATACCCGAGCGTTCCCAGTAAGTGTGGAGTTAAACATATGACACCATGTTGGCATGGCCCATCTTTCCGTCTTTGCCGCGGCCTGGAAGATTTTTAAGTGATCTTCCGGATCTCCACTTCCGTCATACGTTTTTATATGACTAGGCATTCGGGTTTTTGGGAAGTTGAAATGGCAAATCCGAGACGTGAACGGATCAGTCTCGGCATATACCTAGGGCTTAGAGAGGTCGTCATCTTCAATAATGGGCTTTTGCTTTTGTGATTTAGACTTCCAGTGTCCCCCTCCACTGTCTTCGCTTTCAGAATGTTTTTCCGTATACCTTGAGTTTTCCTGACGACTGTCGGAGTATGCGGACACACTCCGTCCTCTGCTTCCAAGTCTTTTGAAGACGTTACTTTCTCTTCTTGCCTTGTTCTTTTGATCATGTCGTGGTGACCTTGATCTTTCGCGTTTCAGCCTTGTGAAGACGCTAGAACTCTGGCGTGGGCTATGGGATCGTGTGTGTCTTCTAGGTGACCTTGTCCTTGATTCAGAGTATGACGACTCTTGCGTCTTAGTGGTTCTCTTCCGAACGTCACCAAAATCTAGTCGCGCTTTTACTTCTTCCAGTTTTTCTTTCTTCCTTCGCTCATGCTCATATTTGTCTGCCATGATTGACAGTAATTTCTCATAATGCTTTTCGCAGAATTCCTCAAGGTCTACAGCGGATGTAGTCCTCGCGGAACCCTGAGGGGCTTGTTTGTCTTTCCCTACCGTGTTCCGAACATCGGATCTGGGATGGCTAGGGGTAGGTTGTGCATTGCTCATGGTGAGTATTTTCAAGGAACGCAGTTATATCGGTCCCACGGATGGCGCCAACTTGTTAGTATAATTTATGTTACGGGTTTAAGTTGGATTTGGGACGCTTGTTGGGTTGGACCAACGAGCTGTGAATGGACTGGATCTTGTACTAAATCAAGTGATCTGGATGATTGCCTACACAATGAGAGTAAACCGTTAGCCTTACCGTGAGGGCGGACCCCACGATTAGACTCCGGCGTAAGAGTAAGAGAGCATGTTGTCAGAGATATGTGTGTCAGAGTGAGAGAATATTGTGTACCTCTTTGGAATGTACGATGATTCCTATTTATAGGCTAGTAATACTAGGGTTTCCTAGTATTTCGCATATAATCTGTTGGTGGCCAGAGTGGGACCCTTGTCGGGCAAGGATCCGTCATAATCGTGATTGCTGCAGCGAACTACCTTCCGCGGACGTTGGTCAATCCGCTGCAATGTATTGCGGAAGCGGAATAGGGATAGTCCGCGTCCGTCTTAATATGTCCGGGCCGCTGCCAGTGCGGGACTGGGCTTAGTTTCGGCCCTATGTGCTTGTAATCGGATCTAGTTGAGCCAAAGCCTTATTCTGATAGTGTGGGTTTGGCCCAAATTCATGTTAGACTTCCTATACGTCATCATTTGACTGGTTACGTCAATACGTTTAAAGTAAGCTTAAGAAAGATAAAAAATTAGTACGTAAATAGAGGGCATTTAGCAAACAAAAATACGGAGTAATAAAGAAACCAAACTAATCCTTGTGACAACTTGAAGTGTCGCCTATACACAAAATCAAAACGGCAAAACTAAATCTTTTAAAGAAGATTTCCAACTTAATATACATCATCATGTCCAGATCTTCTACGTACTAAAACAATATAAGGCTGACATGGCTTCCTTCCCTGGTTTTCGAAGCAGCATGATACAATTATGTAATTTAATTGCATATATAAATATTAAATATAAACTGCCGAATTATAGACACCATTAGATATGGCCTCATTTAAGATTGACACACTACCTGTGTAATTTTATACACTAGAATGAACTATGAGCAATTTTTACTTGTTGGATTAATAAAAGACAATTTATGGGTAAGTGAGAAAGCATGAAATCAAGTTAAGTGACTGTATTCTTTTTATCTTTTACGAAACACTCCAAAACGTGCTGATTATAAACTAAACAATACGCTTAATAATTAGCGTGACCTAATTATTATTAGAAGTAAGAACTAATTTAAGCCAAAGAGGATAAAAAGGCAAAATTGAATTGCTGATACAGTTATTAGTTGCTAGTAACAAATATCAATGACCAAAAGGATAGTCCTCACTAGTGGGGTGGTCAGTGACAAAAATATAATAGTCATTGAGCCGCATGAAGACTAGAGACCAAGAAATAAATGGTCATTAAATAATTTTGATGGCTAAGCAAGCTGAAAAGGTTTGTGACTATATAAAAGTGGTCATTTGATTGTATGTACACTACAAAATAAAAGTCATTATTCACTAAATGTTTTGCTTACTAATGAAAAAAAGAGTCATGTAAACATCTTTGTAACTTTTGCTGACTTTTGGTTATTAAAGATAAAAGTAAGCTATAGATTACTCAAAACTTTTTAAAAAAAAGTCGGGGTGTATATAACTTTTATCCCCTCACCCCTCTATTTATGTTTCTTTCTTTCATCCCTCACCCCTCTCTCTAGCCACCAACACCATCACCGACCACCGTCAGTGTCACCGGTCACCGTTTTCATCGTCGGAATTTACAATACTTAAGTGATGAAACCCTAGATTCGTCAAGTTTATCAGATTTAATGGTTTCACTCTTGTTTAACCAACAAATCAATCGATTTGTAATTCGTTCAGTTTAGAAATTAAGGTAATTTTTTCTTATCTTGTTATTGTGCTTATACGTATAGAAGTGCCATTAATTTTTGTGAATTAGTTTCTTTGAAATGATTCTAAACATTTGAATATGTGATCACTCAGTGTTTCTTCCTTTCTTTTGATGTTATAATGATATATTCTTATGTGCAGCTAAAGTGTTTGATAAAATGCCAAAATGAAATTTATCATTTTAACTGGTTGCAACTTGCAATTTTTTGATCACAAACTATTCACATTTTGCTGCAAAACACAAGTGTATGATTTTTCAGTTCCATACAGTATCATGATAATAGGAATCTGATTAGTCGATTTATTAGTTGACAAAATGTTCATAAGCAGACTTAGTTTATGTAGCTAACTAACAAGATAAAAGCGAGACTTCGACATGAATTTATTGTGGTTCGAGTCTTGAGCGTTCATCTCGTTTAGAATCATATTTATGTTGGTTTTTTATTATCAAGGATTAGCATTTTGTAACCGTTTACTTTCCTATTCCATTCAGGATCTAATTCATGATCCAACTTCTAAACCTGATATGTACTATATCTATGCAAAAAAAATCATAAAGTTTGTGGATACATGATCCCTTATGCACTATTTTTACACTAATTGGTATGTGCCCTTTTCATGACATCAGCTACTAACATGTACATTTCCATGCAGATCCATCTTAATATAAGTGGCGTGAGAGGAAGAGACGGAGGTGTATTCTCATTCTTAGGTGATGCAATTATACTAAATGTACTTGTGAAATTGGCCTGAACCCGAGCTCATGTCGAGGTAAACTCTGTTATATCAACCTATTTCTCCCTTTAGCACCAGTGAGCCAATTAGTAACATCACTCCTTTATGAAGGTTAGCTCGTTGGGTTTAAAACTGTATTTGAATTGGCTCACTGATGGCTAACTTTATTCCTTTATATATACTTGTGCACTTGTTGGTTTCTCTACATATAAAGGAATAGGTTTGATCAACTTACGAGTGGTCGATTGGCCATCCAATGATGTAAAATCTGACCCTTTACTCTATTTTAATAATCAAAGTCAACATAGTAAAAATGTACTTGAATGACGTAGTTACTAATTGTTGTTGTTGTTGTATGTATATCGAGTTTATCAAAACATATGTTTATCAGTCGTATTTTCTTTTCGAGTAAAAATGTACTTGAATGACGTAGTTACTAATTGTTTCCTATTCGTATTAACAGGAAGCTTGTTGGTTGATAAAACCTCACAGGAAATGGAAACACTGAAAGGAAAGGTAGATCAACTATCTAAAGCTGGCTTCAGGGGAGAGCTCTTGTCTAGCACTGATTTACTGGAGGTGGAACCTGCACTTGTGATTAATGAAGAAGGTGGGGCCTCCTTTTGCCCAGATGACTGCTAAATGGATGCTCGGCGTTCAGTTGCGTATATAGAAAAGGTACTCGTAATTTCCATTTGGCCAATATTGCTTCAGATGCTTACTTACTGGAGTTTAGTTACCTAATAGATGATTATGCAACCGAAGGAAGATATGCAAAGTATTATAATCAACCAGGGTTGTTGAGGTAACATGGTAAATGATTTGCTGAAGTTTATACGTGTTTTACAAGTAACAATGTATCTGTTATATATCATTGCTTGTACATTGTCTCATGCTTTTCTGTATACATGTTCTTTCTAACCAGGGCATCACCGATGGCATCTATTACTATCCACAACCTTTTGCTTTTGTTGGGATATGTCCATATCATAAATAAATATACGGCTAGAAATTACGTGAGCCTATGGGGGCACACGCGTTTACACAGAGGATACGTTTATTAATATAATTAATATATTTATCGTATATTAATTATATTAATATGTTTCACGAAATATTTAAAACGGTCGTTAATTATAACGTTAGACGTTATAATTAATTAATAGATGGATATTAATAAGTGATGGACTTATTAGTAAGAAAACCAAAACTTGAGTGTGGGGGGTTTATAGTATTAGACTTGGATACAATCTAGTTACATGATATCTCTAATTGGTTTTTGTTTCTTCTGTGGTTATAGGCGACGGTAGAAACAAAAAAAACATTAATATGTTTTCTGGTTCTCCATGTACGTTTTAATCAGAAAATAATCCAAATAATCCCATGTTTCGGCCAATTAAGTAAAAGAGATATGATATATATCAGCAATGTGTTTGTATCTATCGTTACATGCAAATTTAATTGCATGGTAGTAATTCTTTTCCTTATAATATCTGCGATCGTATTAGTATTCCCATGTGGATCGGTCCCCATTGTGGATGACAGATTCAATAGCCAAGAACATGTGTTTTGGGGGGGGTGGGGGGGGGGGGGGGGGGGAGGCGGCGCGGGGGGGGAGCGAGAGCGGGCGCGCGCGAGAGAGTGCGAGCGGTCTATTTTATCGTGAAAGCAAAGAACTTAGCATCTTAGACGTAGTCCTCGGCGACGTGTATTGGTGCATACCATAGAGGTTATCTACTTTGGTAACTAGTTTTGCGTAGTATTATCTATTATACACACGCGTATATTCAAGACGGTGTTTCGTTTATTGCTAAAAGGTACACGCGTTCTTGATCCCTTTGTTAATTACATATTCTATACGTGTTTACTTTCCGCTGCGTACTCGTAATCTTTAATAGTTAATAGTTGTAAAAACCCAACAGCTTTATACCCCAAATGAGAACTGGCATGTTATATAAACCTGCACTCCCTTTATCGATTTTATCTTCATTTTAGTTCTTGAATTAGCTAATGGAGTTTACTTGTAGCAGGTTGTAAATCTTAAGGAACTGAGGGACTTTTCAAATGACAAGAAGTTCATCTATGTGTTCAAAGTAATTTTTTCGTACTATCTTACCTTTTGCAAAGTGTTTATCTATTTTTTATAGGTTTATGTTTCTTTTTACAAATGTCGGGTGTTATGAAAACTTAGATATTGTATATAGAAGGTATCATCAATCCACACCTCTAGCATGTAGTTAGTTATAGGTTTTGTGCCTCCATATGCGATATGGTATTACAAGAGTCTTTAACCTTATGTAAATGTGATGTCTTGTGGCACCATATCATATATCATTGCATTTGCTTTGTGCCTCATGCATGTTAACAAATGTCTCGGACTGAAAAATACACATCATATTTCTAAAGGCTTACTTAGAAGTTAGAACAATGAAGGATCTTGTGGTGGGATTAAGCTAGAAAAGCTGCTAATTTCCCAATCTTGTTATTGCGTATCTTGAAAGTTTGCATAATTATGTTTTTGGATGTTGCTCATTTGTAATTTACTTATAATAGTTATTCTTTTGGTTACCAGAAGCTTGAATGGAACCCTGACATGTTCGCAACATTTTATGATGGTGCATTTAAGGGTGATGATGGTGCAAAGTGGGTGTTCTTTGGTGGGGAGCACTTTCTTGAAGGGATATCTGGGGAAGCTTATGTAATACAACCTTAACCCTATTATTATAGCTGAACTTTGGTGTGGCTAAAGGACGCTCTCTTTCAGGAATGATTTATTTTTTCCATGTGTACCCTTTGGCTTTATGATACAGATTACTATTCAAAGGACAGACCTTAATTGTCCGCTAGGGTTGGACCTCCAGTTACATATTACTGAAGCCGTGTTCCCTGCTTTGAGTGAACCAGGTCAGTTGGGGTTCTCTATTTCTCCATTATGGTGGACCATATATTCTTTTGCATCAAGGATACTGGTGTGTGACTTATAACTTATGTAACCCATCTTTAGGTTTAAGAAAACTTTTATCTCTTTCCTACTTAACAGTTATATATTCATTTAGGAATGTTGGTACTTTTGATGCCGAGACTTCATTTATCTCAATGACTGCCGCAATGGATACTTTGGGAAATCTCATTCTTGGTAAGTATAATATTTATAGTTCCTCTCATCTAATGAATTTCTCATATCATTTCCAGCTGTATAATTACTAAAATGTCTACTATCTTACTAAAATTATTTGGCTTAACCATGAGTTTTAATATCTTAAATTGATATGGTAATCTGATATATCAGTGCCTGGTGGTAAGCCTATGATTGGACCTGTTCCTGGATTGTCAAATGTTTTCGGTTCTGCAGGTCATGCAGGAGAAGGATTGACTTTGGTATAGTTTCAGTACTCTTAATCATATATATATCCTTTACTGTGTTAATGTTTATACACTTTTATTGATTAAGTTTAGATTGTGTTTGTTGAGTATATTTGTTGAACCTCGTAGAATTGCACGATGAAATGATGAAATATAGACAAAGAGGATTAAAATGTTGTACAATGTTGTTGTACAATTGGCAGGTACAATCTCTCAGAAGGCTGCAACTACCATGAGCGCTTTTTGAATCATCTAAGGTCAGATACTTACTTTCTCTTTGTCGTTGTAACTTGTTGGGTTTATAAATTGAACTGACCCATATCGGCTATTAGTTTGAATGGGTCAACTAAGGACGTGTAGAAGATAAGCTATTAAAAGAATTAGTACGGGTCAGTTTATAAACCGTTACAGGTTTATACTAAAAGTGACCCACTTAAAAGAATATGTGTTGCTTTATTTTTATGATGGGTGAGTTGAGTATAATGGATCATTTTAGCATAAAAAATTAGTATGGGTCAGTTTATAAATCGTTACAGGTTTATACTAAAAGTGACCCATATCATGCTATTAGTTTTAAATGGTATACGGGTCAGTTTAGTACATAAACCTGAAATTGTTCTTTATGTCCTATTTGTTTGTTCAAACATATGATATTTTTGTATATGTTGATATTTTAGTATTTCTATTTTAAATCCGATTACGATTTAAGAAGTTTAGAAGTGTTATCGTATCTTTTTATCTAATGTAAACGATCTATATGTCGAATCGGATTACTGTGTTTAGAGTGTGGAAAATCAAATTCTGGAAAATATTTCTTTTTTGAATATGATTTTGGTACTGGAAAACCAGAAAGTAGAATCTGGAAAATATTTCTGTTTTGAATATGATTTTGGTATATTTCATTTACTTACCTTTGCTTACTATTAGTTGTGAACGAAAGTGGTTAAAAGATTTCTTTTGCTTACTCTTACTTGTAAAAGAAAATGGCTAAAAGATTTCTTTTGCTTACCTTTGCTTACTCTTAGTTGTAAAAGAAAGTGGCTAAAAGATTTCATTTGCTTACTCTTATTTGTAAAATAAAGTGGCTAAATGATTTTAAATAGACTTTGGTGTAAAAGAGATTGACACCTTTTGCTTACTAAAGAGAAAGACACTAAAAAAATTGACCCTTTTGCTTACTCAATATTGTGTAAGAATAGAATTTTAGTGATCCCTTTATTACTTACTCTTTTTTCTTTAGTGGGAGTTGACAAAATAGCTTTTAGTTACTGTTTTCATATCTTTTGCTCACATTTACTTTAGTGACCAAATGTCACAATTTTTGTGGTGGTAAAATGTTTAAAGACCAAAATAGAGTGGTCATCAGTGCTAATGTGTGAAAAATTTGTGAGTTATAAAGTCAGTAGGTCAATAAGCTAATTGTTACAAAATACAAAATAGTGTTCATCACTTGCACAGTTGTACCTAGAATTATTTTTAGTTTTATTAAGAGTATTAGCGATCTAGGAGAACCATTTATACAAAAATGTTAAAAGTACTGCAGGGTGTCTCTCTGAACTTGCATCCATGATCATCTTCATCTTCATTTTGTGACTGACCAAAAGTAACCACACAAAATTTAGTCACTAAACTCGTTATGTGACCACGTCTTAATATTAATGACCAAAGAGTTTTGTTACTAAAACAATTTTTCTTTTAGTAAAGCTTTGACAGGTTAGTGCAAATAAAATATCTAGACAAAATTTGAAAGTACATAACATATAATAAGGAAATTAGATTGCTATTAAATATAATATTAAACCCAGTTAAATATGAGATAAAAGTACGATGATGCAAAACTTGGTTTTAGCAAATAAAATCAATGGTGAATCACATCTTTTATCATTTTCGCATATCTCGTACATTTCGCTTTTGTTCGGTTCATTAATGTTCTCAATCTTGATCGTCTAATTGAGAATCTCAAAACTATTTGGATTGGTCGTTTTCACTTATCTGCTAATCCTGCTCGGTTTGAAAGGCCTAAAGCTTCTACCTTTCAGAAAGAGAAACCGGTGCCCTCTGGTAATGTAACGGGTTTTAAGCAGTCTATTGTCCAGAATCAAGG
>BQNB010096583.1:0-25589 GCA_026074375.1 Tanacetum coccineum
TTGAGTTATTTTGAGTGCCAAAGACATTATTTTGAATGATTTCATTCCAATATCTCATGTCATGACGAAGTTCTTCTTTGAGAATTTTGTTTGGAAAGATGGTTTGTCCAGTTGTTGTGATTGATTGAATAAATTCATTTGGTGTTGGAATGTGTATTTGGTAAGGTGTGTTTGATTCTTGATTGATTCTCAAAGAGTCGAGAGATGAATCTTCAGAGTAAGAACATTCTCCTTCACATGGAATGGAAAGAATTGAGGCAAATGACTCTAGTAAAAATTTGAATGTTCTTTTTAATGCCCAGAATTTCAAAAAGATATTTTGATCATTGTCTCTAGTAATTTCTATTGAAGAATAAAATTCAAACAGAAATCTTGGGCAAATCCCTTCGTGGAGTTCATATATACTTTGTAGTTTGATAATTTGAAACATGATTTGAATATTATCATATTTAGTAGATTTAGAAGATACTGGACGACCTTCATGAATTGATCTACACTCTATGTTTTGAATAAAGGGTTTTAAGTTATTGGGAAGATAATTTTCATCTGAGATTGTTGGAACGTATGATTTGGTGTACCGTAGTTCTTCTTCCAACGTCCTTTCACCTAATTAAAAGAGTGCCAGTTTTAGTAAGGTTTTCTCACTGAAATAGGTTTCTAGTGTGTGCCTAAGTATGACAAATTTGGAGTAACGATTAACTCGACCTAAAGTATATAAAATCCTAAGAATTAATCTAAACGCTTCTTAGTTTGATTTTGCTCATCCAAACATGTCAAAAAATACCAGGGTTCTAAATAGCGGCGCCATAGCGCGCTATAGCGGCGATATAGCGCGAGGCGTGGCCTCCACGTTACGAAATAGGCCAAGGCGGCATCTTGAGGCGTGGCGTGCAATAAGGCGCCATATAGCGCGCTATAGCGTGAGTTTTTTTGAAGCTCTAAAAAATTTCATGAATTTGAGCTTATTTACAAGTATTTATGCTTTGGGTTGTATGAGATTCGGGCTTAGTAACCCCGTTACTCAATTTTAATCCTAGTAGCTAACTAATATTGACCACTCTATAAATATTTTTTGCCGCCTTGAGTCACGCCTTAAAAACGCTATGACGCAACGCCTCACGCTAAAGCTTGAGGCTTGGCTATGCCGCTACGTCACGCTTCACGCTATTTATAACCTTGGTGAATACTAAGAGGAAAAGGGGGCGGATGTTGTGATTAGGGTTGCACATTCTTAGGGTTATAAATATATATAGTAGGTTTATTATGGTTAAGATTAGTGTTGTTGGGCTTAGGCTTATTTTAATTTGAAATTTAGCCGAGTACAAAAGATGGGCCGAGAAACATATGATAACTGGTGGGTTGAACAAATATTTTTTTATACTATTTCAAACATAGTCAAGTGAATGTGTTATATTTGATCTTGTCCAAACTTTGGTATAATTTTTAGTCATTTGATTAAATCTGGGGTTAATAATGACAAAGTGACTATTTTTAAGTGACAAAACAGGGATCGATTTTTATAAAGAATCATTGGAACTTAATTTGTAATGGCTAGATTTGTTATGTGGTTTCAAAGTGATTACGGAGTCGATTGCCTGTCACTTATTTGATATTGAAGTTGGATTTCATGAAGGCGTGCTCTTATTTTATCTTGAAGTCGGGGTTGGATGGATGCATGACTTTCAATGATAACTTGCTCGAGCTTAAGATTTAAGATGAAGACTTGGGTTACCTAGTTACCAGCAGTCGGGGTGGATGGTTGAAGACCTGGATAACTATCATTTAAAGGAGTTATGTTGTAGTACTCAGTGCCACACGCTGAAGACGATGTGGATAATCACAAGAGGTGATGAATGTCTCATACTTTGGTGGAGTATAGAGTACTTAGATATTTGCATGGAGCACAAATTCTTTACACCGTTCTTCCAACTGTTGTGCAAGCTTAAGTCACAAGAATAGGAAATTCTACTTTAGTTTCAAGTTTGGTATATCGGGTTTACTCCATCAGTGGTCACTTCAAATAGCCTACAAAGGGGTTGGTAAAAAGATAGTCAGAGAGAGTTTATGAGAAGAGACTTGATCAACAGTTGTTTCTCATGGGATAGATTTGAGCTAATTTATTCTTCACACAAGTATTCAAGTATATGTGCGTACAAAGTTTTACGAATTCTGAGATATCGAAACCAGCAAGGGGGAAGGAGTGGATACACCCTAACACACAACAAGTACATGTGATAGAGCCCATACCTTCTTTTTTTTTAGGTCATTCCGAGAATACAAATGTCATAACCGCAGATAAAATCAAGGCTTTTAACTTGTTACTTCTGGGTGCATCACTTCAACTACATGGGGGAAGAGATATCTTGATACTTTTAGTATGCATTATTTGAACTTCCATGGGGAAGAGATGTGTGAAGAATTATTCAAGCGTAAGACAATATGTTGTCGATCCAATTAATGTTTCCTCGAACGGTTAATCACTAAGCTTGTTACCAAAGGAGAAGTAATATTTGATGTGGTTTGCTACTAATTCTGTTGTGCACTTAATTATTCTAAGCTTGAAAGAAAGCTTTGAAACTGCTCAAGAGAGGATTGCTGGTTTGGAAGGAAGCTGATAAAGCTTCTAAATGAAGAATATGTGGCATGAATTAAGGGGAAGCTAATTCAAAAGCTTCTCCTTAACCAAGAAGTGCATGGGTTGTCTAGTTTATGCCTATTACAGTATTTCTCCTACAAAGTACTACAAAGATGATTCATGTTGGAGTGCAGACTTGAAGTCAAAGGCCACAGAAGACATCATCAGCATTGGAAGCTTCGTGGAAGTTCTTATTCTTAATCATTATGTACTTGTTAGAAAAATATTGTAAGTAGTTCCGTATATCATCCCATGGGGAAAGATTGTTAGGATTTTATTTTATGTGACGACATTACGGAATTATCATAGTTTATCATACCACCATACGCAGGGACTAAATTAGGCAATATAGCATACTTATGTAATGTATGGTGGTATAAATACCCCTCCATGGCTTCTATGGAGGGGTTGAGACTCTTGTAACATTTGTTTTCTTTATTCATTTTACATATTTCTTTCTTTCACTACACTCTCTCACTAGAAATGGCTATCTTATGGTTTGAGTCTCCTCGACTCCTGGATCAATGATTCTTTAAAACTACCAGCACTTTATTATCAAATTCCCTACCATGGTCCGTCCTAATTGACACTATTAAACATCCTAATTGATTTTATATTTTTCTACTAAAGATTTCAAATTGCTCGAAAGCCTCGTTTTTGGTTTTGAGAAATCTTGTCCATGTATACCTAGAATAGCCGTCTACTATTACTAAGGTGTAGAGGTTTCCTCCATAACTTCGTATGGCGGATGGACCAAAAAGATCCATGTGAAGGAGTTCTAAGCATCTAGTCGTTGAGAGTATATTCTTAGATTTGTGGCTAGCGTGAGCTTGTTTTCCAATATTGCAAGCATCACAAAAGTGTTGATCAAACTTAAGCTTAGGTAAATTTCTAACTAGTTTCTTAGATGCCAACGATTGAATTAGACGCATATTAGCATGACCTAATCTCCCATGCCACAAAGTGGAGTTTTCTATAATTGTTGTAAGATAAAAAATTTCTTTCGGCTTCTTTCCTAATTTCTTCACATACAAATCGTTTTTCCTAATACCTCTACCTATGACTTTTATCCTTAGTGATTTCACTATCTTGTTCAGAGAATATTACTTTACACTTGTTATCATATATTTGACCTACACTTAGCAAGTTAAAACTTAAATTATCTACATGCTCTACATTATCTATATTAAGAGAGTCATTAGAAACCGTACCTTTGCCAATGATGTTATCGCGAAGATTACTACCAAAAATGACATTACCTCCATTGTATGCCTTGTAAGTTGAGAAGAGCTTTCGATTTCTCGTCATGTGTTTGGAGCGTCCGCTATCTTTTATCCATTCGTCGGGACCCAAATCGATTCCAAGACATATCTAATTATATAACACAATAACTCAAACATTTGGTCTCTAATATCTTATGGGTCCAAAGCTGTTAGCATTAAACATCCCTTGCATTTGTTGCATTTGGTTAGGATGTGAGAATGGATGACACATTCCCCATGGCATGTAACTTTGAGGTTGAAAGTTATTCCAAGTTACGGGAAAGCCATTTGGACAATTTTGTCGTCCAAGATTTCTTTTTGATTGCGGTGTTTTAGAACGAGGATAAGAATTATTAACTCTTCTAGGAGGTGGAGTTTTTGACCTAATGTTTGGTTTGGAAAATCCAACTCCGGGTTTTAGAGAAGGTTTATAAAAACGTTTAACCTCATCATCACTAGCAACGAGAATTTTAACATTATTAACCATTATATGTTTTGGTCTAGGACCCAAAATGGATTTTTGAAAAAAAAAATAGATTTTCCTTTTTCTAAAGAATAGATCGGCGGTCCCTGATTTGCTTTGGGGGGGCGTCTATGCATTATGGGGGCCGCCATCAGCAATTGGTGTGAGTCCCTAAACGGATAGATCTTTGCAGCCTATAAAGGATGATAGCCAAACTGTATAAATACAACTGACTATGTAGAAACACTGATTATGAATACTATATGTTGATGCGGAATCTCAACACAAGTACTAAGAAAAACAATGTATAACTAAATAACAACTTCTATTAATCTGCTTTAAACAATTACAGATTACTAACTATTTTAGATATGATATTGCTATGAGATATCTTGAGGACGTATATCTAACTATGCCCAAGGGGATCCTTTTATAAACTAAGGATAAACCCTAACAGAACAGGCTTACAAAACGCATACTTATCTTTTCCTAAGATATCTCATGCTCATCTCATAAACGGTACTAACTATTTTCTAACTAACGGTACTAACTAATCGATCAGTACTTACATTTTGTACTGTCGGTACTAACTATAACTAACAGTACTAACTATTTGTACTGTCGGTACTAACTTACTAAAACATAAATCCTAACAATCCTCCCTTAAACATGAATGTTGAACTTGTTTGACTTCATGTTTCTTTAGCTTCTTCAATGCATAGAGGATGTATCCAAACACTCTTATCATCTCTTGACCTTTTAAATTCTATCCTTCTTCAGCAGCAACCTTGTCTTCTCAGCAACTCAGCAACATCTTTTCAGCAACAATCCAACTAAGTTGGCTTTGTAGTTTTTGGCAAACTACCAGCCATTAACGGATTTGATGTTCCTTTACCAGTAGCCGTTTGCTCTGGGATAGCTAACTCTTTATTTTAAAAACATGGTGAGTTAATTACCATACAGTTTTTGGTAAACTGTCAACCATCAACGGAATTGATTTGTCTTTACCAAATACCGTTTGCTTTTGGACTAGCCAATGCTTCATTGTAATAACATGGTGCATTGATAAACCATATAGTTTTTAGCAAACTATCAGCTATCAACAGATTTGATTAGTCTTTACCATGAACTGTTTGATCATGGACTAGCCAACTCTTCACCACAGAAGCAAGGTGAGTTGAGAACCTTACAATTTTTGGTAAATTGTCAACCATAAACGGATTTGAGAAGTCTTTACCACAAGCCGTTTGCTTATGGACTAGCCAGTTCTTATGCCTGTTAAGCATGGTGAACTGATGACCATTTGTTGTGTGGTGGTTAGCCAACACTCAAACCCTTCTCAATCCCATCAATCTTACTCTTCAGATTCTAACTCTGCAAGTATCTTCTTGACAAATTTAATCAACTCCAATGCCATAGTACTCTCTTCTTCAGACTCTAAAGACTCTTAATTTAATTTCAGCATATGCATCAGGTACTTCCTTTCTCAAAGGAATACTTCTTCTATCTACCAGATATGGGATGACCTAAACTGTGTCAGTCACTAAAAGTATGTACTCCTGAAGAAACTATGCAACTTCTAACTTACAATAATCCACTCTAGTTGTGAAGTCCAAGACTCATCTTTATCATTGAGTTGTATAAATACCATCAAATCCCCCCAAAGAAACTCTGTCAAAACACTTCAGAATCTATTTTGGGTTATTATCCTTCGACAGTTGTTAATCAGCATTCAGATATCTTATTTAATATGCGACAATACTGTCAGCAGTACTAAAGTTTCTTCTTTTGCTCCATTTACTATCCTAATCAACAACATTTTGTTTAATCTCCTCAAGGGTGCTGCTATCAGTTGTGGTTTTAGCTCCAAGACCTACATATATCCATTCTTTGATAGGTTATTTTCTAGTCTGAATCGCATATGTCACAAATTCTTTGTCTTCATCAAGAGGCTTTGCTTTAGGTATATTAAATCGAAGTTCTTCTTGCTCTTTGTCTCTATAATTATTAGAAGTGTTTTGATTTTTGCGGACGGTGCCTGGTACGGATTAGGGGGCACATGGTCATAGCCTTTTTTTTTTTTTCTTTTTCTAGTCTATCTTCATTCTTTATTTCCTCTGCACTTCTTCCTTGCTGTTCTTCCTTGATTACTTTACTATTAGTTAAATCAACTCCTTCTCATTATCTTCTTGATCAACCTTTCATCTTAAGCAGACCAATAGAGATGAAATCTTCAACATGAACCCTCTTAATCTTTTTCATACAAAGCTTTGTACTTCCTCCAAACTTCTTGATTTTCAAATTAAGCATGTTTGTAGGTTTCCCACATGCTTCAAGTAGGTCATCATTTGATTCCTGAGTTGATTCTTGTTGGTGGTTTATTACTTATAGCTTCTAATCTTTGTTGAGCAAGGAATTTTCTTTGAGTAGCAATTGTGTCATGAAGGAACTTTGCTCTTTCTTCTATTGTAAATTGCTCTCTTTCTTGTTCTTGAAGTTTCTCAGCAAGAAGTCTATCTGCCTCAATCCTTGCCTTCATATCATCAAAATATCTTATAAGATCTTCATTTGCAGCATTTTCTTCAGCAATTCTGTTTCTCTCCTCTTCAGCTTCCCACTCTTCTTGCATTTTCCTAGCCAACTCTTCATCACTTTCAAGCTGCTTAAACTTCTTCTCAGCTTGAGGAATACCATCAGATTCACTTTCAGATTCATCCTCCTCTTCAATCTTCTTCTTCCCTTTGTCTTTTGGATCAATCTTTGGAAGAGGCTTTAATGTGAGAAGTGATCTTGTAGAGGTAGGCTTAGGTCTATCAGTTTCTTCAACATCCTTCAACTCTACACCTTTCTCCTTTTCTCTAGAAGCTGCTTTGGCTTGACTCATGTTGAGGAGAACCTTAGCTATTGTTTCATCATCTCCAAATATTTTAGAAGTGGGTGTTTGAGTGGATGTTTGAGTGGCTTGAGTAGCCATTTCTTCCTCAGTTTGATCTTCAGTACCTTTTATTTGCCCATCAGTACTTTCAACTTTCTCTTCAGTACCTTCTCTTTGCTCTTCAGTACTTTCATTGTGCTCTTCAGTACCTTCTTTAAGTTCATCAGTACCTTTAACTTGTTCCTCAGTACCTTCAATTTGCCTGTCAGTACTAACTTTGGATCCGTCAGTACTAACTATTGGTCTGTCAGTACTAACTTTCTCAAAGTCAGTACTAACTCCTTCCTTGACGGTACTAACTTCATCTTCAGTACTAAGTCTAACTTCATCAATCTCCTTGTCTTCATCCACTATTTCCCTTGTCCTCCCTTCATCTTGAGCATTCTCTGTTTCCATGTGATCAACTGTATCTTCAGGCATTCCATCAAACAGTGGATCTCTTTGAACTGATGATTCACCTTTTGCAAACTTCCTCCCTTGTTTGGATACAGACTCTTTGTGCACCCTATGTTTCTTTGAGAAGCTCTTTCTTGGGAATCTTTGCTTCAATGAGACACTTTTCAGATATGCTTTATGGTGTTTGATGACAGGTTTAGCTTGCTTCTTGAGCTTTGTGATCTGAGCCTTCAAGTCTTGTATTTCCTTGGCCTGATCTGAAACCTGTTTACATAAAGATAGACAAAGATCATAGACACCTTGGATAGTCATGTCACCCTCATTCCCTGAAAGGGATTTATCACTGGATGAATGACCTCCAAGATCACAAAGTTTTGGGGATAGAATAGGAAGAGTTGTTTAGTGGGTGAAGGTCTTGGGGATGGGTCAGGCTGATGCTCAATGGGTACCTCACTAGTATGAGCAGGGGATGAGTTAGTCTGTGGCTCATAAGGTACTTCACTAGTGGGAGCAGGGGAGGGTGTAGGTTGTGTTTTAGATGGTCTTTCTGAAGAAGCACCCTTATCCTGAGTTGGTTGTACCAACATAGAGGCAAATAAAGGGGTTACTTTCTCTGAGAAATGCTTACCCTTCTTAACCATGAAAGAAAAAACTTTACTAGTTAAAGTATTTACAGGAAAATGATCTAAAGGTACAGACACATCAACTAGTTGTTTACCTAAAAAGATAGAAATAAAACGTGGGTACATTACAAACTTCTTCTTAGCATCTAAATGTCTAAGCATACCATCAAAAATTATTAGGGAAAAAATTATATTTGATTAGATGTTTAGACAAATGACAGCGTGGCAACTATTGTTTTGTAGGAATTTGATCCCAAGAGGTGCTTTTGGAACTTAGACAATGATTAATTGTATGAAATAAAAACCTCCATTGGGGTGAAAACAAAGCTTTATTAAATGTTAACACTGTTAAATCCCCCTCATACCCCATTTGCTGTATAGCATCAAAGATAGCTTGATTAGGTAATGTGTCTATCCCATCAGCATCATCAAAACGAAGATCACTTCTTATGGATGCCTCAGAGATAGACACAGACTTGCCAGCTACTTTGGCAGTATGTGCCTACTGTTGATTGTTTTGGACTTAGCAGACGTCCAAAACTGTTCAACAAATGTAGTAGATACAATAGGACTTACAGTGAGAGCAAAATGAATGGAACTTCGCTTGAGAAAGTCAATGATTTCGTGAAACTCCTCATTCCCTTCAGACTTCTCCAAGTATGCGACCATGTTATGCTTCGGACATGAATCTAAGAAACAACCATTTACTTGAAAGAGAGATCGTTCGTGGAAAATAGAAATTAGGGCTTGTAAGTGCGAATGTAGTTTAGAGAGAGAATGCGTACGAAACTTGCGCAAATAGAAATGGGCTTTTTTAAATAGGTTTAGGAGACACTTAATTTCAAGGAACCGTTTCAATTTTCACTTTTAACCTCGTCGGTATTTTTCTTTAACTTCTCTAAAGCGGGGTACATACTTTGCCCAATGGTACTAAACTTTGCAGACTGGCGTTACTAACTTTGTCCAATAAGGAGCGTGAACATGTAGGTAAGTGGAGTGCTTCAGTCACTTATCAATAACTCTTCTCAATGACGCTCTTAACACTAACAAAACTTTGGAAATGCATCACTTAAGGTTAACCTATTTCTCTATACAAACTTTACAAATCATCATATTGCCTCCCTTTAACCAATGCAGCTTATGGATTGATCATCCCAATATTAACAACCAAGAACTGAAACCTGCTAACATCAAATGCCTTGGTGAGTAAATCAGCTACATTATCATCAGTGTGGATTTTAAGCACCTGAATGAGTTTCTTTTCATAAGCATCTCTTATGAAATGGTGCCTAATAGCAATGTGCTTTGTCTTGGAATGATATACTGGATTCTTTACAATGCAAATGGTGCTCTCATTATCAATGTAGATTTTTGTGTTCATGAAGTTGAACCCATAGTCTAACATTTGATTCTGAATCCATAAAACTTGCCCACAGCAGCTTGCAGCAGCAACATATTCTGCCTCTGTAGTAGAAGTAGCCACAATGGTTTGCTTTTTGCATTGCCAAGAAATGAGTCTCCTGCCAAGAAATTGACAACCTCCTGTTGTGGATTTCCTGTCAAGATTTGCTCCAGCATAGTCACTATCTGAGTAGGATTCCAAGTCAAAAGAAGACACTCTAGGATACCAAAGACCCAGTTTGGGTTTGCCCTTTAGGTACCTAAAAATTCTCTTGACAGCACTTAGATGGGAAGTCTTTGGAGTGACCTAAAACCTAGAACAAGCACAAACTGCAAACATAATGTCAGGTCTAGAAGCAGTCAAGTACATTAAAGAGCCAATCATAGACCTATAGAGATGGACATCCACATCACTGGCTTCCTCATCCTTGACTAAAGGCTTCTGAGTCTCAATTGGTGTACTAGCAGTCTTAACATTTGCAAAGTCAAACTTCTTCAGGATTTCTGCAACATACTTATCCTGACTAATAAAGATACCATCTTCCTTCTGTTTGACTTGTAATCCAAGAAAGAAAGTGAGCTCTCCCATTGAACTCATCTGAAATCTACTCTTCATTAATGCCTCAAACTCATCACACCAAGATTTCTTTGTAGACCCAAAGATGATATCATCCACATAGACTTGAACAAGTATGATATCATTTTTGTCCTTCTTTAGGAAGAGAGTTTTGTCAATGGTTCCTCTTCTGTATCCATTCTTCAACAAGAAAGTAGATAAAGTAGCATACCAGGCTCTGGGAGCTTGATGTAGCCCATAGAGAGCTTTTACAACCTTGTATACTTTCCTAGGATGTTTAGGATCTTGAAAACCTGGTGGTTGAGACACATATACTTCTTCATCAATTTTCCCATAAAGGAAGGCACTTTTCACATCCATTTGATAGACTACAAAACCCATATATGAGGCAAAGGCCAAAAAGATCCTTATGGCTTCAAGTCTTGCCACAGGAGCAAAAACCTCATCATAGTCTATCCCTTCCTCTTGCCTATGACCCTGAGCAACTAACCTTGCTTTATTTCTGACAACAACTCCTCTTTCATCCTTCTTGTTTTGATAAACCCACTTTGTACCGATAGCCTTCTTCCATCAGGCAAAATTACTAAGACCAAACCTTTTGTATTTCAAACTCATGCAAAAATTCTTCTTGCATAGCATCAACCCAGCTTTCATCTTCAAGAGCTTCTGAAATCTTCTTGGGTTCATGTTGAGACAGAAAACAAGCAAATAAACAATGATGAAAGTCCTTATGGTTAGTTCTCTTTTGCTTTTGAACATAGCTAACAAAAGCATGAGCTCCAGAACTTGTATTTACTTTGCTTCTTGTTTGTACTGCTAAGTTTGGATCTCCTAGAATAAGTGCTCTTGGATGAGTGGAGTAAATCCTTGATGTGGGAATAGGACTAACATTCACAACAGTTTCTAAGTTTGTGAGTCAAGCACTGCACCCTCTATCAAAAAGATGAAGTAGTGAAAAATACATCTGTTGCAATTTGATAGTTATCTTCAAGTGGAGGTATTTTCTGAATCATCTTCTTCAGAATGTGTTGGATCGGCAACTGGAGAGATAAGAGAGATTATCATATGGACTTGGCATGAGATAGATACTAACTGGTATGCTAGCAGTATTAAGTGGGTTAGTACTGCTAGCTTTGGCTGGTGTGCTAACAGTACTAAAAATGTTAGTACTGCTAGGCTTAGCAGCTCCTTCTTTTATAACCAAGGTCTCAAACTTCTTCCTGAGAGCTTCAGCTTCCTCATAAGCTTCCTTTTCTTGGTTCTTAAGTCTTTCAAGGTCATCCATAAAGACTTGTTCTTCCTCTCTTGGACCTTCTCTCTTATCATCTGTTGTTAATGCTGGAGTGATTGTTGAAGAATAAGAAGGCCATATTGGCAGTACAAAACAGTCTTGTGCAGAGTCATCTTCTTTGTCAGAATCCCCCACATCAATAATCTCTTCTGTACCTGCATTTTGGTTAGCTTCTTGTTGACCTGCATGTAGGTTAGCTTGATTCTCTGAACTAACAGGATGATAATTCATAGAATCAGTTAAATAATCAAGATCAAAAAGCCAAGTTGGTCCTTTTCCTGCAACATTTGGTTTGTTCTCTAAGAAGGTGATGTGCAGGTTTTCTTCAACTCTTTTGGTTTCTAAATTGTATACCCTAAAAGCCTTGCTTTGTAGAGAGTACCCAACTAAAAACCCTTCATCTGATTTTCCAGCAAACTTGCCAAGGTGGTCAATGGTATTCAAGATGGTCACATGGCACCCAAAAGGTCTTATATAACTTATAATTGGTATCTTACCAGTTAAAAGTTCATAAGGTGTCTTATTATGAGGCTTGGTCACTAATACCCTATTTAGAACATAACAAGCAGTACTAACTGCTTCAGCCCAAAAAGTGTTAGGTAAAAATGAATCTGCAAGCATGGTCCTTGCAGCCTCAATAAGGGTCCTGTTCTTTCTCTCAGCAACTCCATTTTGTTGTGGAGTTCTAGCATTACTATATTCCCTCTTGATCCCTTTTATCCCACAGAATTCAATAACCTCCTTGTTCTTGAATTCTGTTCCATTATCACTTCTAATGGTCTTAACTTTTTGATTCAATTGGTTCTCTATCTGTCTTATAAAGTCCTTAAGGATTGCACTAGTTTCATCCTTAGTTCTCAAGAAAAATACCCAACTGAACCTGCTAAAATCATCAGTGATTACAAGGCAATAGGTCTTATGGTTCAAGCTCCTAACAGATGTAGGTCCAAACAAATCCATATGAAGGAATTATAAAGAGTGACTAATAGAGCTTACTGTCTTGGCCTTACAGGAGGCCTTGTGTTGCTTTCCTTTCTGACAAGCAACACAAGTGTGGTCATTTTGAAAAATCTTTGAAGGTAAACCTCTTACAAGGTTTCCCTTCACAAGTATGGTCATGTAGAATCCAAGATCTGGACTCAACTAGGATATCATGATCATGATCAAATGCGGAATAAGAACTAAACAGATCACAATCAAGAACAAGGTTTTTGCTAATAAAAGATTACTATTAAAATGCTTATAAATAAGCTACTAATAAGAACTACTAAAAGCCTAGGCGCCTTATAGGCTTGACGCCTAGCTAACTCACTCACACCTTTGGTTTACATTTTTCTGGAATTGGTGAGTGCTAACCTAACTAAAACCCTCTTTATATAATAGAGGTGGCTAGGGTTTACAACCAAACCCTAGCTTACTATCTAAGCTAACTAAACAATTACATATTTGGTCCTTCATTGTTTCTTCTTTCTTCATTTCGTCTAATAGGTTTTGTAATCTTCAAATCTGTAAATCCCAACAATCTTCCCCTATTTGATATTACAAAACAACCTGTATGAAGAAACAATGGTAAAACATGTCATCATAATAATAAGCTGCATATCATGAGTCTTCTTCCCCTTTTTGTAATCATCTAATAGGGATCTTGTGCAACTCGTAGACGCTTCCCCTCAAGTGATGCATGTAGATGGTTAAGTATATTAACAATAAGCTTCCCCTTAAAAGTATACTCACCATCCCTTGAATCTTGAAATCAGTTAGCTTCAAATAGTAATTATTAATGAAAATCATCTAAGTGCGCTTCCATCATCCATACTTACGTGACCACGCAATTATCAGCTTAGTTGTATCGTACAACTTATTGTACAACTCTACGAGACTGTAACAATCGTCCACTCGTGTTCAAACTTTCGTTAACACGCGATCAACTGTTACCTAATAGAAAGTAGCCCATGTTCACGTAATTCTGCAAAATGAAATAGTCAATTTATCAAATACGTAGGCGGCACAATGCCTGCAATCTTAAGTGTTCATCAAAAGAGTGTCCTTGTCGCATATTTGAACGAAATCCGCTGCACCGAATGTGCATACCCGTTTCAAAGACTATTGCACCAAATGTCATCAAAAAAATAATCACCAATACGAGCCTTTATCTACATCATCGTCCGAGATCCAAACACGTCCAAAAGTCAATGACGTCCGATATCGTCCAACGCTAGCGGTACAAACTAGCTATATCGGACAAAGCTGTCGGTACAAACTAAACGGTACAAACCAAATTCTGCCATTTAGTGACTATATATTCTGTCCCAAATTAGTCACCAAAACTGTTGTTATGCTGTCACTAATTCAAGCAGTACAAAAAAATATGGGACAGCGGTACAAAGTTTGGAATAATCACAAGAATTCTTCCCCATATAACGTGACCTATTCTTGGCAGCTTTATTAAGTAGCAATAGTAATCAAATAATTCAGAGGGTCTGTCTAATGTTTAGATTCACAGGTATCACATTCACTTGATTGGGATCAGATTCACTAGTTGAGTCTGTTTTGGACCATTTGTAAATGGAGTATCTATTTCAATGTCAGGTCCAGATGGCATATAATTCCCTATCATGGGTGGGGGTACTACATGCATTCCATCTGCAAAACCTATCATTCAAAGGTTGGTTTTCTAAATCACTCTCTTTATTCATAAAAAACCACTCTGAAATATTAACCTCATTTTCATAACTAAAATACCATCATTTCTGTGATCCTCATACCCAAGCCCCAAATACCTTATCATTAACACTCATTTAGGTATTTAGCAGTTTACTAAGATTCATAGAAGAATATGCCATTTTTCTACTTTAGCTTTAATCTTCTTTTTCTTTTGAGATTCTGCCTATAATTTCTTATGGTATGTGAGAACATCTGTTTTATCATCTAAATCTATTTTTCATAAACTTTATCTTTTGTTCATACAAAAGTTGTCGCTTGTGTTGAGCAAACAAACTGCCTTCAACTTTCATTAAGACTTGAGAATATGCCTTGATTTCTATGCTTGCTCATTATGTTGTTTGTTTTTTTTTTTTTTTTTTTATTCTCTCTGAGCATATACAGTTTATTTAAGTTCATCATAAGCTTTTTTACACTTATTTTGAACAGTATTTACCTCTGTGTCTGAGTCTGATTGTTGCAAGCCATCAAAGCAAATCTTCTTATTTGATTGTTTTGTCCTATATACACCTTCTTTCTTTCATCTGTCACCCAATGCCTTAGAATCCTCCTTTTGTCCAGTCCTGCTCCCATCCTTGTTTCCAGAATTCCATGCATCCCTCCTCCTGTTATCTTGAGTTCCCTTGAATCTACACTCTCTAGCAAAATGACCTGTCTTGTGACAATTGTAGCATTCCACTTTGGTTTTGTCAAGCAACTGGTTCTTTTGCATAAATTGTAGCTTTCTACCGGTCCTTCTTGTAAAACTTTTTCAGTCTCATAGAGATCATGGCTACTTGCCATTTCAAGTCCATTTCTTCAAGGTCATATTCATCAATCTATTCCAAGTCCTCATGATCCAGTTGAGGGCAGCTAGATTGATTTGCAAGAAGTGAGTATGATGAAAGTTTGTTCATACTTAGTGTTTTGAACGAAAGATTGGGAACTACAATAAGCGTTCTAACTTCATTAGTACTGTTTGTGTTCTCAGAGACAAAAGCTACATTTTGTGGGCTAGAGGATGATGATGCAGTAGAGCCTTTTATATCACTCTCAAAGACTCTTAAATTATTGTACAAATCATCAAAACTAAGAGTGTCCACCCCTGGTTTGGTTCTCATTATTAGGGAGACTTGTGACCAGGCAGAAGGTAGAGATCTTAGAATTTTTGTTAGCATCACTCAGTAGAGACACATGCTCCCTTGAATTCTCTAGCAGACTTAGAAGACTTTGGAACCTGTCATAACCTTGTGAAGCCCTTATGTGTTGTATACTGAGAATCCTTCAAACTGTTTGCTTCAAAGATATACTTTTGCATCTTTTTGGATTCGGTCATTCACCAAATCTAGATTTGATGGGATCCACATTTCTTTTGCATCTGTCCATCTTATGAATTAGCAAGATGATCTTTGGTAGGGGCATAGCTAGGTGGTCCTTGCTTTTCTCTCTATGGCTTTTCTCTCTCTTTCTCTTGCTAAAATCTCTTCTGCAGTTCTAGGAGGCAAAACCTTAATTTGTCCTGATGTATCTGTAGTGATTGATACAGGACCATTCCCATTTTGAATAACCTCCCAGATTGGATAGTCTGTATGGGCCAGATAGTGCTCCATCTTCATAGCCCATATGTCATATTCTCCCTTTTTGAGAATAGGCAGCTTGATGGTTGATACTGTATGAGGAGTTTGTTGGGCAGGTGTTTGTGATGATGATGGTGGAGGTGGTGGTGGTGGTGGAAAGTCATCTTGTTGTGATGATGCAGACATGTTTAGTTAAAGGAATATAAGAGTTTACGACTGGATATGATTGTTCTTCTTATTCAGAGTTTCTCACAGGCTCTGATACCACTTGTGAGTCCCTAAACGAATAGATCTTTTCAGCCTATGAAGGATAATAGCCAAGATGTATAAATACAACAGACTATATAGAAACACTGATTATGAATACAATATGTTGATGCGGAATCTCAACACAAGTACTAAGAAAAACAATGTATAACTAAATAACAACCTTCTATTAATCTGCTTAGAACAATTACAGATCAACTAACTATTTGTGATATTCCTAGGAGATATCTTGAGGACGTCCCTAACTATTTTCTAAGAGAGATCCTTTTATAGACTAAGGATAAACTCCCACAAGCTTACAAATCGCTAACAGATAACACATATCTTTTACTAGAATATCTCATACATATCTCATAAACGGTACTAACTATTTTCTAACTAACGGTACTAACTATTCAATCAGTACTTACATTTTGTACTGTCGGTACTAACTATAACTAACAGTACTAACTATTTGTACTGTCGGTACTAACTTACTAGAACATAAATCCTAACAATCCTCCCTTAAACATGAATGTTGAACTCTTTTAACTTCATGTTTCTTTAACTTCTTTAATGCATAGAGTATGTATCCAAACACTCTATCATCTCTTGATCTTTTTTTTACATTACATGCCCATTTACAACTAAAAACATGTACAAACTAGCTATTTAACGTATACACTTTTTCGTACATCTTCGAGTGACCGAAACTTCATTGTTAGACGGAATTTCATATCTCTAACAAAAAACCTTTTTAGCTAAGACATCGTTGGTTCACTTGCCCCATGAATGACTTTCTTCTCTAGCATCCCACCGTCATCGGGTAAGTGCTAAGGCTTTTGACACCCCATCCGGAGAATACTAATTGAAACGCATGAACTTCCGATGAAAAAGCCTTGTAGACTTTTGAAACTTAGTTTCAAAAGCAATTACTTGGTTTTAGAAAATGAAACTTTTACTATTTATTTTCTAACTTTGCAACATTATTATTTCTATTTATATTATTAGGCTAGGAATCGGTATCACTTTTCTTTCGACGACACATCGGCCACGCCTCCGACAAGAGCTCGTGTACTTATTATGATACCAACCCTAAATATACAACCTCCACCCTTTCTTTCGATGTCACATCGGGAGCGAACCGTAAATGCATTTACCTTTATTGTGATGGAGTTTGTATCTTAATTATTAAACACTAAGGATTTATAATCATGCTAACTTTTTATTCAACTATTACATTATCTATAGATTTTTTTTATATAACTAATTAATTAATTCAACACATTATTTTTGCAAAATAGAAAATTTTCGTTTTAGAAAACCAAAGTATAAACTTGAACTAAAATTCTTATTTACCAATGATGTTTGACTTCATCATCGATAAAGCTTTTTCTCTGAATATGTTGATTAGACTTTTAAGAGTAAAACTCTAATTTGTAAAAATTAAAGAGAACACGTATAATTAATCATTTTAAGAACTCCGGGGAAGAAAAACCATCAAGTTATCTTATAGGCCTTTAAGTTTTCCAAATAAACTTTGTTTAGCATCCTAACTCGTAATCAACACTATCATCTTATTTCTTTACAATTTAAAAATCTCTATAAGAAATTCGCATATTTCTTAGCCTTTATAAAATCCATGACTCGGCAGATTAAAAATCTACTGAGATTGCACATGTTTTCATTTTACTAATGATTTAAAGTTACATGAGACTAGCCACAAAACTATCATCATTTAATTGTTAAGAAGGAGTTAGCTAGTACTTACAGTTACGTCGGGTCTAAAATTACATCTTATTCTTACCAACGGAAAAACCCTACATTGAGTATCTTACACTTATTTTTTTATGTTTTTTATTTATTATTATTTTGTTATTATATGACAAATAGATTTAAAAATTTAAATTTTTTGCTAGTTTTGTTGGAAACAGGGTTCGTGAGAACAAATCAATATGCATGCAACATAATCGGGATAGATTCCCTCCCCAACTTAATACGAAACATTGTCCTTCAAGGTTTAAAGGCGGGTCTTCTATTGAAAATCTATGGCGTTTATGAATTATGCAATATTATACGTGTTTCGATAAGATGAAAGGATATTGGATCTCCCAAACTATTTCCAAACAAGGGAGAGAAAGCTTGAGTGAGGGATAAACACTGGGACACGAGAGTCTTTTTTAGAATTTGTTGGGTTAATCCTGCAAAAATCACAACAAACAACAAACAACAAGAAACCGGAAGAGGATAGCACGACTATCACAAACACAAAATTATAATTTAAGAAAATAGAATGGAGAATGGATAAGCATGTGGTGAAAACTAGCACGAAGCGGATTGTTTTTGGTACCGAGTCTCAAGACTTGTTCAAATCCTGAATTTAGTTGTCCTAGGGAAATTTGGAGATTTGGGATAACCAATGGTGGTGTATCCCCTCCATAGTAATGCTTGAGACGGTGGCAGTTGACTTTGAAATTCGAACCATCGGGATGAGACAATTTGGCTATGCCATAAGGAAAAACTTCGGTAATAGTGAAAGGACCGAACCATCGGGACTTGAGCTTTCTGGAGAAAATCTTTAATCGGGAGTTGAAAAGCAAGACTTGATCACCAACATTGAAGATTCGATTCTTTATCTGGATCACGTGGATGTTTTCTTCGTCTACTCCCTTGTAGATTAAGAGAATTCTCATAAGCTTGATTCTCGAGTTCGCTTAGTTCATTGGTGTTGAGCTTTCGATGATCACACGCGGTCTTGAGATCGATGTTGGCATTGATTAAGAGCCCAAATATGCCTTTGTGTTCTAGTTCAAATGGTAAATGACACAATTTCCATAAAAATCAGCTTGTTGTGGCGTCACATCCGATTGAGTCGTTTAAGCGTTCGAATGCCCACAATGCATCGTCTAACTTGTCTGACCATGAGGCACGGTTTTCTCCCACCGTCCTCTCTAAGATTCTTTTGAGACCTCGATTCGTTACCTCGACTTGACCACTAGTCTAAGGGTGGTAAGCGGTAGAAAGATGATGTGTAACACCATATTTAGACATAACTTTATCAAATTTGTCATTACAGAAATGGGTCCCACGATCGCTTATGATAGCTCTCGATGCACCTGGAAATCAGGAGAAAATAGATTTTAAAAACTTGGAAACTCTCTAGCACCGGTGGTGGGTGCGTTGGCTTTAACACATTTGCGTAAGACTAATCGACGCTACTAGAATATATTTGTTTCCTCTAGACGACGGAAAAGGTCCCATAAAATTAATACTCCATACATTGAAAATATCTCGATGTGAAATTTTGCCTTGTCTTTGACATGCATCACAAGATTTGATCAATTCGTAAGCATCCTTATAAATTGTAGGCCAAAAGAAACCGGCATCAAATACTTTCCGAGTGGTGATATTAGCACTATGATGGCCCCCGATAGGTCCTTCATGACAAGCTTTGAGAATTTCAAGAGCTTCTTGGCCAAATACACACCTACGATTTGATCCGCACATGTACAAAAGAGATAGGGATCATCCCAAAAGTAATGCTTTATATCCTTGAAAAACTTCCTCTTTTGTTGGGTTTGACATTATTGGATAAGAAATTCCCCGCGTGAAATTTGCTATATCGTAAACCACAGGGTATTTGGTCATCATGAGAAGTCTCCTATTCAATGTTTCAAGAGGAATAGGTTTCTTTCATTATCCTTAGGATCAAAAACATTCTCATTCGGGTTTATTTCAAGACGTGAGAGGGATCGGCTGCACTAGTTTTCAGCTCCCTGGTATAATTACTGAAAATACGAATTCTTGAAGAAGTAAGGAAACCCTATCTATGCAATCTTGCTTGGCGGTCTTTTCTTGTTGAAGAGGTATTTCAAATTGCGGAGTGGTCCGTGTAAACAACACTTTTGTTTATGATAAGATATGATCGAAACTTCTCAAAAGCGTAAACTACCGCAAGCATCTCTTTCTCTGTTGTTGTGTAGTTCGTTTCTGCTTCGGTCATTGTCTTACTTGCATAATGAATTGGTCTAAATGCTCTTCAATCTTTGCCCTGAACCGCAACTATTGCTTATATCACTTGCATCACACTGATTTCAAAAGGTGGTACCATTTGAGCATGAGAATTGGAGCTTCGGTTAACTTCTTTTTCAGTGTTTGAAAGGCTAGAATGCAATCTTCCGAGAAGATAAAAGGAGTGTTTTTCTCTAAGAGATGGGTCATGGGTCGAGAGATTTTTGAAAAGTCTTTGATGAATCTGCGGTAAAAACCAACGTGCCCGAGAAAACTTCGAATCTCTTTACGGTGGTTGTGGAGGGATAGATTAGAAATCACATCGATCTTAGCTTTGTCGACTTCAATTCCTTTCTTCGAGATCTTATGTCCGAGTACGATACCTTCTTTCACCATGAAATGGCTTTTTCCTAATTTAGAGCTAAGTTAGTGTTTTCACACCATTTAAGCATTTTTTCTAAATTGGTGAGGCATGTAGAAAAAGAATCTCCAAAAACCGAGAAATTATCCATGAAGACTTCCATTGTCTTTTCAATCATGTCATGGAAGATTGCCATCATACACCTCTGAAACGTGCCTGGTGCATTACATAAACCAAAACCCATGCGACGATAAGCAAATGTTCCGTATGGGCAGGTGAATGTGGTATTTTCTTGGTCATTTAGATCGATTGGAATTTGGAAATAACCTGAGAAACCGTCGAGGAAACAATAGTACTCATTTCCTGCGAGTCTCTCAAGCATTTGATCCATGAACGGTAAAGGGAAATGGTCTTTTCTTGTAGCTTCGTTTAACTTACGATAATCTATGCATACTCTCCATCCTGTTAAAAGTCTTGTCGGCACTAATTCGTTATCATCATTTGTTACTACGGTCATTCCTCCTTTCTTTGGTACACAGTGTACTGGGCTCACCCAAGGACTATCCGAGATTGGGTAGATCAATCCAGCGTCAAGAAGTTTTTCAACCTCTTTTTTAATGACATCATGGATCTTTGGATTAACCCTTCTCTGATGTTAGACCGCTGGTTCATAGTCATCTTCCATTAGAATTTTATGAGAACAAAAGTTCGGGTTTATACCCTTAGTGTCAGAGAGCTTCCAAGCAATTGCTTGCTTTCGGGATTTAAGAACCTTTATGAGAGCGGTCTTTTCATCATCGCTCAAATCTTTGGAAATTATAACAGGCAACTTGTTGTTATCTACTAAAAATGTGTATTCGAGATGAGGTGGTAAGTCCTTAAGTTCAACCCCAGGAGGTTCATCGATTGAAGATTCGGCAGATTTACAAACTTTAAGCTCTTTCTTGATGGCGAAGGATCACTATTGAGAAGAGATTCAAGAAGGAGAATGTCCCCCTCTGGGTCATAATAGGCTTCATCAACTTCCGGTAAAGTTGGATCATCGGCTATAGCAAGAAAAGTATCAGCTTCTTCCAAAAGTAGAAAATCACTATCCCCGAAAGGAGTGAGAGTCGGAGAAGAATTTGAAACAATTGGATCGTATCCGGGAGAAGGATTGCCATATGCAACTGAGTCGGAAAAATCTAAAACTTCTTGTGAGTATTCTTCACACGTAACATCAATAAGATCAACTTTCTTCAACGATTCGAGATTATTGTATGAAATAGAAGGAGTATCACCACATTTAAGGGTTAAAGATTGATCATCATTTCTAAGCGTTATCTCTCCTTCATACACATCAATTAAAGCATGAGCCGTCCTAAGAAAAGGTCTCCCAAGTATTAACGGTACTCGAGGATCGGCTATGAAATCTAGAACTACAAAATTGGCCGGAAAATAGAACTTTCCTACCTTGACAAAAACATTCTCGGCTACACCGGTTGGTTTGGAAATTGTTCGGTCATCTAATTCTAACACCATTTTAGTATCATTTAGGCCTGGGAGTCCAAGCTTTTTCCAAATGGAAAGAGGTATGAGATTAATGCTAGCACCTAAATCGGTTAGGGCTAAGCAATTATCAAACTCCGAAAAATCACATGGGATAAGAAATCGACCGGGGTCACCTAGCTTCTCCGGAAGCTTTTTGAGGACAACCGCACTACAATTTTCATTCAAAGGTGTCTTGGTTAACTCGATTAACTTGTCTTTGTTATTAAGCATCTTTTTGAACATCGGAGCAAACTTAGGCATATGAATGAGAGCGTCCGCGAAACTTAGCTCAAAGTGAAGATTACGGAAAATTTCCATAAACTTGGAAGCTAGGATATCATCCTTTTCACGGAGTTTCTCTTTTGCAAGTCTTGAAGGGTATGGCAAACTAGTCTTGGTCTTTTGAGTAACGAAAGGCTCATTGATTGATTCTTTGTCTCTGTTTTGATCTTGGACCAAAGGAGGTTGGATGTCTTCGGTGTTTGGAAGCACCGTATCCTTTGTTACCTCGGGTTCCTTTTCCACCACCGGCGGTGGAATTGGAGGTCCATCATATGAGGCACCACTTCGTGTGGTAATTGCCTTGGCTTCGTTCCTAGGGTTTGGAATGGTATTGCTTGGTAACGAACTTGAACTTGAAGCTTGGTTGGTATGATAGTTTTGCATAAAACTTAGCATCATGTTTTGAAAATCATCTTGCTTCTTTTGAGAATCATTGTAAACTCTTTGAAAATCATTTTGGTTCCTTTGAAAATTGTCTAACTTCATTTGCAAATTATTCATGTTCGCATCATTAGCCTTAGCATAACTTTCAAAATCCGTTTTAGAAACACCTTGAATTTGTGAAACGGGAGATTGGTAAGGTAAAGCTTGATTAACCGAGGGTTGATTAGTTGGTGGTTGGTATGGTGGGGCTTGATAAACGGCTCCTTGATTGCTTTGACGGTTTTGGTTGAAATTGCCTCCACGGTTTTGATTCGAATTGAAATTGTTTCCTTGATATCGGCTTTGGTTTCCTTGGTTGTTTTGAACATTTGGTTGATTAAAACCGGGTGGTCTCATTTGATTTGCCAAATTAGGAGGATTTCTTTGAACAAAGTTGCCAACGGCGGCGGTTTGTTGGAATTGATGAATGTTATCATGAAAAACGGGAAATTCATTCCTTGTTAACGGATAATTATTAAAATTATGGTTTGAACCACATGTAACACAAACTTCCTCGACTGCTTTATGAATGTTGTTTGTCTGGTATCAACTCTATACTATCATCTTTTATTACTCCCTCCGTCCCATTTTTATTGTCTATGTTTTCTTTTTGGGATGTCCCAATTTAATTGTCCACTACTAAAAATAGATAGGGAAATTTGATCAAGTTTACTATATTACCCTTGTTTAAAATTATTATTACAAACTATAAAGAAGACTTTAATTAATTAGCTAAGGGTAAAACTGTCATTCTGACAAAAAGTAAGAGAGATAAAGCAGTAATAAATGCACTTTTCTTAAACTGTGTTGTTATCCCCTCCCCCACTTGATCTACTAAAAAGTTAGTCACGTTTCGTGATCATTACCAAGTCAGAAGGCACCTACCACCAACATCACCCTAGTACAGAGTTAAACATTCGACTGTCCTTGACAACTATAAACCACTCCTCATCAGTAACTCCACTTCTCCCCCTCGCTACATTTCCTTTTCTCATCCTTCAGTTACATTCATTTTTGCTCTTCAGTACCTTTATTTTGCCTGTCAGTACTAACTTTGGATCCGTCAGTACTAACTGAGGATCCTGCTCTAGTGTAGCTACTAACTTTCTCCATAATCAGTACTAACGCTCCCTCCTTGTCAGTTCTAAAGTACTACTTCAGTACTCAAGTATGTTCTCATTAATCTCTTGTCTTCATCCACCATTCTCTTGTCCCTCCTCTCATATTCTGAGCATTCTCTATTTTCATATGATCAAACTGTATCTTCAGGATTTCATCAAACAGAGGATCTCTTTTGAAATGTGATTCACCTTTAGAATATTCCTCCCTTGTTTGGATACAGACTCTTTCGTGCCACCCTTTGGTTCTTTAAGAAGCTCTTTCTTTGGGAATCTTTTGCTTCAATGAGCACTTTTCAGCCAATGTTTGTGATGTTTGATGACGTTTAGCGTGCTTCTTGAGATTTTGTGATACTGAGCCTTCAGGTCTTGTATTTCCTTTGGCTTGATTCTAAAACCCTTTTTATTCACATTAAAAAGAAGATAAAGATCTTTAGACATTTGGTTTAGTCATGTCACCCTCATTCCCTTTAAAGGGATTTATCACTGGATATCTTGGATGGTCATGTCACCCTCATTCCCTGAAAGGGATTTATCACTGGATGAATGACCTCCAAGATTCTCACCAAAAGATTCTAGGATAGAATCAGGAATGGTAGCAGTAGGTGAAGATCTTGGGGATGGGTCAGGCTGATGCTCAATGGGTACCTCTCTAGTGTGAGCAGGAGGTGAGTCAGTGTGTGGCTCACAAGGTACTTCACTAGTAGGAGCAGGGGAGGGTGTAGGTAGTGCTTCAGATGGTCTTTCTAAAGAAGCACCCTCATCCTGAGTTGGTTGTACCAATATAGTAGCAAACAAAGGTGTAACTTTTCCTGAGAAATGTTTTCCCTTTTTAACCATGATAGAAAAAATCTTACTAGTTAAATTATGTACAAGAAAATGATCTAAAGGTACAGACACATTAGCTAGTTGTTTACCTAGAAAAATAGAAATAAAACGTGGATACATGACAAACTTTTTCTTAGCATCTAAATGTCTAATCATACCATCAAAGATTAACTTAGAAAAATTATACGTCTGATTAGATGTTAAGCATATTACAGCAGTGGCAATGTTTGTAGGAACTTGATCCCAAGAGGTGCTTTTGGAACTAAGACAATGATTTATAGTATGAAATAAAAACCTCCATTGGGGTGAAAACAAAGCTTTATTAAAAGTTAACACTGTTAAATCCCCCTCATACCCCATTTGCTGTATAGCATCAAAGATGGCCTGATTAGGTAATGTGTCTATCCCATCAGCATCATCAAAAAGAAGATCACTTCTTATTGATGCCTCAGAGATAGACACAGCCTTGCCAGCTACGTTGGCAGTAATGTGTCTAACATTGTTGATTGTTTTGGACTTAGCAGACGTCCAAAACTGTTCAACAAATGTAGTAGATACTACAGGACTTACAGTGAGAGCATGATGAATTGAACTTCGCTTGAGAAAGTCAATAATCTCGTGGAACTCGAAATTCCCTTCAGTCTTCTCCAAGTATGCGACCATGTTATGCTTCGGACATGAATCAAGAATCGTCATTGTATTTGAAAGAAAGATCGTCGTGAAGAGAGATATTAGGGCTTGTAAATGCGATTATAGAGTAGAGAGAGAATGCGTACAAAACTGCGCAATTGAAATGGGTTTAAATAGGTTTAGGAGACCTAATTTCAATAAACTCGTTTCAATTTACACTTTGTACCCCTAGCGGTATTTTTCTTCAATCTCTCTAAAGCGGTACTAACTTTGCCCAGCGGTACTTAACTTGACACTGGC
>BQNB010096584.1:5507-25589 GCA_026074375.1 Tanacetum coccineum
TCGTACAGCTTGAAGTCTTTAACCATGTGATCCAGCTTGTCCAGAATCCTTTGCAATGTGCCATCACTGAACTTGTGCACCTAAGTCTCTCGCATCATCTTCTTCTGATCATTTCTGTCTCTATAGATTACTGCCCTTGGCTTGCTGACTATGGTCTAATCTTCTTTGAACAGAAAGTCAGATGCATCCCAATCTGGTTGGGTGAGATTGAGTTTTGTCTGATAACTTTCAATCCCGAGCTGCAAATCTTCCATACGTTTTCTAATGACGATGTTCCTTATCCACATGTTAACTGCGTTGTAGAGATGAACTTTGTCGGCACGAAATAAATGATTGAGCTGACCTTGAAGATGAAGCAGGTACAGATCTTCAAAATCATTCGGATGCAGATTTTTGAAGTCAGCTTTCGAGATCTTGTATTCCTTGTAGTCAGCTCTGCGAAGAACAATCTCTTTTAAGAAGGTATACCCGTATCTTTCATAAGTCTTGAGACTGACTACACTGAGAATCCGCATGTGGGATCTGATTGTACTGCGATCATAGAGGGCACTGTGTCTTGTAATGTAGAATTCTTTGCGCTTAAACCACCAGTGGGAGATTCCATAAGAAGCACTAATATCATACTCACGTTCACTCTCAATCTATAGTGACGGTACTAGTTCTTCAAGCCTAAAGTCTAGATATTGAGCCGCTTTCATCTTGGATATAGATAAAGCCGACCTTCTTCCTTTGTCACCTGACACAAGATACTCCAAATCCTTATTGAAGAAGTATTATGTTTGAATGGTTACCTGACTTGGTGGACCTCCGAGAGGTAATGGTTTGCTCATATCAGGCACAAATCGATGACCTTCAGGATTAACCAAATCAACTTGATCGGTAAGCAGCAAGTGACACTCTTCCATTTGAAACTGAAGAGAAATGTTGTTGTTGTGAAATGGTCAGACTACCTTGAAAGTTGGGCCTTCTAAGTCTGCCTTGCTCAGCTTCTTCTTTCCAATCCGTTTGCAGAACCAGTTGATGAATGAACTCATATCGCCAGTCTGTCGTAGTAGCTTGTATTCATCTGGATCTTGATATGAGCTGGCAAGTGCATTGGCCCAAATGTTCTTAGTTTCCGGTAAATCATTAAGAGGAATGACCTAGTCTAGTTCTGGAGTTGTTGGCCTGTCTTCCTCTAGAACAGGCTTTAACCAGTCTGGTCTGGTCTTGATCTTGGTAAGATGTGCAGTATCGGTGTCCTCTGAATCTGAGATATTCATATCATCTGGTATAGGCACGTCTTCGATTGGTTGTTCAGAATGAGGAACGGACTTCTGCTTGGAGGAGCTGGAAGGAGCTTCTCTAGTGTCAGAAGTTTTTCAGGCTGAGGACTAAGGAGCTGGAGGCTGTTTTGAGCTTGAAGCACCCGAATCATGTCTTTTCTTCTTGCTTAGATCTAAATCTGATGGAGGAGGAGGAGGGTCTTGATCGTCATGACGTCTCTTTCGAGACTTGTCCTTTTCAGCGAGAAACTCATCCCTGTTGTCACGCTCTATAGATGCCTCGAGTGCTTCATAAAGAGCTACATGTTCAGGCTGCGATCAGTATGTGCCACTTTCAAACATCCGATCATGAAGAATTTCTTTTATGTCAGCTTCAGACAGATCTCTGAAGCGTTCTTTAAGTGGAGCTTGAAGTGCTATTTGGACAGCCTCTTTGACAGCTTCACGGACAGTTTCATCGATCTTATAAGGCAGGTCACGAAGCTCCAAGTCGAAAACCCTGGATGAAAGACCTTGAACAGTTTTGTCCTGAAGCTTGTGTCTCTTCTCAAAGTTAGCACATACTTGTTCCAATGCTAAGACACGAGATGCTAGATCAGGATCTGAAGAGCTTTGTTGTTATGGAGGTTGTGGAAGTAGAAGGGTTGTTGTTGGAATCGTTGTTGTAGCTGTAAAGATTGGCGCTTGTGCAGGAGAAGACACTGGTTTCGGTGGCGAGAGATCGATAACTGGTGTGGATATTGGTGGGACTGAGGAAGATGCTTGATGAATAGGAACGGTGACCATTGATTCAACTTTGGTTTCCATATTAGCTTTATCTGGTTCCTCTTTAGTTGGTTTGTCATTAAAGAATTGATCGATGAAAGTGTATGCGTCCAGATTCTTCATGGATGAAAGAGTTCCAGTTGAGCTTAGTGGATTTTCCACTTAGGCATGTTCCTCATCTGGATGCTTCAAACTTTCAAGTACTTAAGGATACATAGTGGCAACGAAGTCATCATGCATGGGCTTAGGGTCTGGTCCAGCAAGAGCCACATGACTTTGTCCAGGGTCTGGTCCAGCCTGGTCTTCCTCCATAAGAACTCGCTCCGGTGGTGGTCGAGACTCGGGTGTCTTACCAAGGTCTGATCCAGCCTGGCCTTCATCAATTTCAGTAGTCTTATCCTCTAGATTCACCTGTTTAGCCACATCTTCTCCTTGTTCTTCACCAATATTCAGGATCTCGGTATCTCCTTCACTGTTTGTCTTATCAGTTTCAGCACCTGTTTCTGCATCTGTGGGAGACGGAGTATTACGGATAATATTAGTGGATGTATCATCCTCAAGTTGTGCAGCGGGCCTAGTAGGTACTTCCTCAGTCACTGGGATTCGCCTTTAAAAAATGATGGATATAGTTTCTTGGATTTGCTGTTATAACAATGATTGTGAAACACTAGCTTTCTGTAGAATCCCCTTTCCTTTACCTTCAACAATAGGGAGTTTTTGAGTGATACATGGGCCGAGGTTACTGAACAGCCACTTACTGACGGGTGCATGGCCATGTACGTGAAGACGATTTTCAAAGCTTATTTGTATTAACCTCCTTGAGATTAAATCTTCTTCTTCAAGAGGTTCAGGAGTTGTTTGGTGATTTTCATCAGGTTTGTCTAAGCAAGGTGAGAGAACACTTATACTTTTTGCGCTCTTCCTTACTTTTACCTTTGGAGCTTTCTATCGGGAGAAGGCATTTCAGGATTTCTCTGTCACAGGTTTGCTGATTTAGCAAGGTGCCGGTTTGGATTGCCTTAGAAGCACTCGGCTTAAGTGCTTGGTAGTTGCAGGCTTCTTAGATGATCAGTCTTTAGTTGTTGACTTCTTCTTTACTCTCTTTAGCTGCAGTTTTACGATCAAGTTTTGCAAAACCATTTCAGTGTAAGCGTTGTAGTAAGTGCGTTCCTAATGTTGTCCGTGATCAGCTCCTTAGGAATTTGCATTCCAAAGACTTCATTTTTCGCCTTTGGGGACGAACTTGAGATTTCTTAAGTTGTGATTCACTACGGCAAGGTGGAACGGAAAGCAGACCTTTGAGTGAATGTTGTGACGTTCTTCCAAATAGCAGAGTGATTACATTTGTAAACCTATAATAAGGAATAACTGAGGTTTAGTCTTTTCCCCTTCTGGTCAGGAATGCTCTGATTGGCTTATCGCGCGAAGAAAAAAGTCGGATAGCGTGTACAATTCTTCCATATGAGTTCAGCTAATCACTATTTGTACTGGTAATAATACCAATAGCCACGAAGATATATATATGGGTTATCATGCCAGACGTCTTGCTGTGAGACATAGGTTTGATATCGCATCTATTTCTCTGCAAGGCTGTTCAGTTTTTATCGCATTTTGACAAAACCGTATCTGTATAGCCCAGCTCATTCACAAAGTCCATGATTGCATCACCCGACAGAGGTGACACAAACTGATGAGCTTGATCAATGGGTGTTATCTCTAATGCTTCCCTCAGAAGATTTGCGTCCAACATGAACCGGTTTTCATCCAGCTAAAAACTGTAAGCTCCAGTCTTTGCCTCATGTGTAAGGGTATTCCAAAATTGTTAAATGTAGATAGCTGGAACAGAAGCTGAGGTAGTGAATGCTCTGAAGAAGTTTGTGTTTTATAGAATATCTACAGAGATCTGAAAGATTAGGTTCCTTTACTTCTTTTGAAGATCCAAGACAAAATTGCTCTTTCCAATAGGCACCCGTGCAGCAAATGGAAGTATCTGATCATCAGATCTTGTGGGAGTAGGAGCGGGAACATTTTCATCAGCCATGTTATCTGCATAAGGATATCAACAAAGATAGGCAGACATGACATATATTTGATGTTAGATGAGAATATTAGTCATGATGTTTGACATGCTTAGTTTGGTATATCTCACATTGAGTCAGAGGTCATTGACTTGTGTCAAGCCAGAAGTCAACTTTGTTCAAAGGTCCAAAAGTTATCCGTTGAGCTCAATCACAAGTTGACAAGGCCCGGATAGGAGTTAACTTGGTAACTGGGCCTTTGGATTGGGCCTTAAGAGGGTATAGGGATTAATGGGCCAAAACTTTGGAATTCTGGCCCAAACCGCTACCCACTTGACACCAAATCACTACGAGGCAACGACAGACAAACCGCTATGTAGTAGTTTGATCAAACCGCTAGGAAGTGGTTTGATCAAACCGCTGTGACATGGAGCTGCCAAACCGCTATGAATATTAAATTAATTTAAACAAACAGCTATGACCAAACCGTTATGATTATTTTATTCATATAAATCAAACTGCTACCATTTAATCAAAATTCGAAATAGCAGTTTGGATTATTTTAATAATAAAAATAATCTTCAGCAAACCGCTACCTCGTAGCGGTTTTCCTGCTTATATTAAAATAATCAATAAAATCAAACCGCTATCAGTCAAATACTGCAAACCGCTATCAAGCATTTTCCATCAAACCGCTATCAAGAAAATCTACCAAACCACTATCTAGCATTGAATACCAACATGCAAACAGCTACTAAGAGTATGGCAAACCGCCATGAACAACACTAAACTTAAGTTTAATTTTCTATCATTTTGGCTATTCCAAACACATTTTAAGTCATCTTAGCACCTTTCAATCTACAAGAAATTAATTTTAATCATTCAAACCATTCACGTCTCATCCAATTCGAGCCTCAATAAAACTTTTAAGCCTTAAACCTTTGAGAAACCTATAGGGTGCATGCAAACTTGTTTTGCTATACAACTATTACTTTATAAATAACAACCAAACATGCTGAAACCTCTTACAATAACAACAAACATTAGTTGACTTTTAAAAGTCAAACATCCCACGATAATCATCAAATCAGGCAATATATTGAAAGAGGATCTCAATTAAGCAACAAACTATCATTATCTAGTCCTAAAAGACAAATCCCAGCAACAAAATCAACATTCCAAACACACTACTAGATTTCGATCAAAAACGAATGCTTAATCAAACAAAGACCACACATATGTTTGATATATTCCTAATCAGACATAGATTAGTGTTAACTAACCCTAACCGCACCTATCCCACCATTGAATTACCCATTCCACACAACATTTAAATTTTTGAAACCCTAGGACTATTTTTCTAGAGATTCTACACGTTTTGATGAGTTTTGGTTTGATTCCTTTCATTTAAAGATAGATCTAAGGATAAAGAACAGCCTTTGATGATTACCTTAGCAAGAGGAGTCCTAGAAATCAAGATTTGAGGGTGGCGAGTTGCTGGTGGCGGTTTGCTAGAGTGTGTGTGTGTGTGTGTGTTTTGAAAGTTTAACCAAGTAGACAGAGGTTTGACCAGAACCTCAAACCGCTACCCTTTTTTGGGTAAAGGGTTACCTTGGTAAATTGTATTAATCACAGGAAATTTAAGTACAATGGAATGTGACTGACATGCCACATTAACCTCGAGCGAACAAGCTTGAATCACCTAACTAACTCAAAATAGACATGCCTCTAATTAAGAATATTGGCCCTACCCTTATATACTCCTAGTTTGGGATATGGCAGACTTGGTCCCTTAGGTTTCTATCTCTTTTTATTTTCGGTTACAAGTATTTTAGGGGTTAAGATAAGGTTTGAAATTGGCACAAATGGTCCCTATAGATTAATAAAGCTAAGAAACATTTAGCACATTGCACATAAGTCCCTAAACTTTATAGCACGAGACAAAATTGGCCCTTTTAGTTAAAATATATTAACTCCCCCTCAAGTTATAACCCCGAACACCAAAAACTTTTTACCATTAATTGTGAGAAGTTTTAGAAACCCGTTTGATGCGATAAACTTGAAATCACTCTCCCCTTCAAACAATGACCCGTTTTCTAGTTAAAGAGTTGTAGTCGTTGTTTGAGTTGAAAAGTTTATTGTAAAAGCCTGAATTGATTAATTTTCAAAAACACTTTTTCCACCGTGATTAACACAAATAATTTTGAAGAATCAATTAAGAAAAAATTATTTGGTTATAAAAAGGAAGACTTCTCTTCCGAATAAGAAATAACGCACTGAAACGTACATTATTCCTTGGATGCACGGATATTAGGTAATCCATGCCCAGGAAAAATTAATTTCCCGTTGTTAGGAACAACTGTCTTTTTGGCGACATGCTTTCCTCAGATTGAAAAGTGGTTTGCCGTCTGAAATAACTGCAAGCCATGAAGACATGTTTTAAAACTGTTTGAACTTCTGCTCGAACTTCATTTAAAGACCCATGTCATTATTGAATGACATTTCTAGGTTCGTAAATGTTATTGATTTTTAGAAGACATGTCTTGAAAAATATTTTTTGGTGTTTTCTATTTTTCTAAATTTTATGGTTTTTGTAGGTTTTATATTTTTGTATTTATATTTTTGTTTTTAAAATATATACATAGGATACATGAAGACTATCCTTTACTCATCCTCCCTGTCTTGAAGACGTTTAAGGGTTTTCAGGGACATACTTTTCATTCCAAGTCGCGGGAGTAGAAATTCGAACCGCTCTCTTGGCAAAGCCTTAGTGAATATGTCCGCAAGCTGATAATTCGTTGTCACAAAGTAAAGTTCAACCACGCCGTTCTCGACTTGATCTCATATGAAATGGTGGCGTATGTCGATGTGCTTGGACTGAGAATGCTAGACATTGTTGCAGCAGAGAGCAATAGCACTTTGGTTATCACAATACAGAGGTATCTTATGGAATGCAAAGCCATAGTCCGTTAGCTGTGATCTCATCCAAAGTATCTGAGCACAACATCCAGACATAACAATGTATTCAGCCTCTGTGGTTGAGTTAGTCGTGCTTTTCTGCTTCTTCGATGACCAGCTCTCTAGTTTATCTCCAAGGAATTGAGCACTTCCCAACGTACTTCTCCTTGTATCTTGACACCCTGCATGGTCAGCGTCTGCATAGGTCGTTAATGCCATAGCGGTGTCCTTCGGATACTAGAGACCCCGGTTAATGGTACCTTGAAGGTACCGAAAGACCCGCTTAATTGCCTCAAGGTGCTTTTTTGTAGGCTTTACCTGATACCTAGCACACATCCACACGACGAATACTAGGTCTGGTCTACTGGCAGTGAGGTATATTAGGGAGCCAACCATACCTCGAAATCAAGTTTGGTCAACTGAATCTCTAAGGGGTCCTCGTCCAGTTTTAAGCGATCCACCATTGGTGTATCTACAGGGTCAGAAGTATCCATTCCATATTTTCTTAAAATCTCTTGAGCATATTTAGATTGATTAATAAAAATGCCTCCGGGACTTTAAGAAACTTGTAAACCTAATAAAAATGACATTTTCCCCATCATTGACATCTGAAATTTTAAACTCATCTCTTTGGAAAATATGTCACAAGCTTTAGGATCAGTCGAGGCAAATATAATATCATCTACATAAATTTGAACAAGAAGAATATGTTTGCCTGTTTTCTGGGTGAATAACGTAGGATCCACTACACCCTTAGAGAACTTGTTGTCCAGAAGAAACCTTGATAAAGTGTTATACCACGCCCTTGGAGCCTACTTTATAACAACCCGGGTTTTTGGCCGACGATTATCCCGAGCCGTAATCTGTTTCCTACGATCGATATGGAATAATCATTTTTCGTTTTGGACGATTTGATAAAAATCATTATTTTTTGCTATTTCGCAAGCCGTGTTTTGAATTTCTATTCGTTTTAACGTTTGAGAAAATTTGAAAATTTTATACTTTTGCTCCGAGAGCGAAATTATATTTATTTTAGTGTTTTATGCCTTTCCCCGAGCTTTCGTAAAAACCGTGTTTAAAAGTCGTGTGTTACGTGGTTTAACATTTTATTAAATGTTTTAAAAATAAAATAACATCAAAGGAAGAAAAATAAATATGAGAGTCTTTGGTCCACTGAAATAACGAAACAAATGATGTTGTACTAAAAATAAAAGGACTTAAAGGAATGAGGGACTAAAAGTGTTAAGTTTTCAAACTTATTTTCTATATAAAGCCACACATACACACATTATAATTCTTTTAGAAAAAATTTCACTTGTCTCTTTTTTCTTCTTCCTTCGACCAGCCACCAAACCCACACCCATTTCTCGTCGATTTTCCAACATGCATTAAGATCCGATTATAAAATATTGATCCTTACACAAAACTAAACATATACCCACTTGGATTTTCGACATGCAACAAGTATTTCACTAGATTTAATTTGGTTCGAGTTCTTGTCGAAATGGGTTAAAAATGGTGTTTCTTGATGATAAATTAGTATTGTTAAAGTGGGTTTTGATTGGGAGAAGGCTTGGTTTTGGTTATTGGGTTGCGTCCGAGTTCGGTCAAAAAGAGGGGGAAGCCAAAACAAGTTTTTGTGATCGATTGTTAGTCATCGAGTTGTTTGTAAGTCTATGTTATAATTATTTTTCGTGTAGAATTGATTTTGATTCGTGCATGTGATGAAATCTGAGGGATCTTGCGTTAGACTAGATTAGAAATAGTATTGGATGATTTGAAATATTAAGATGTTGCTTATAAGCTATTCTTGATATGTTGTGAAGTGATTTTTGGGTCAAAAATAGTTTTTGGCATGTTTGGTAACATTTAATTTCGAGCAGAAACTTTGGCAAGGAAAACGAGGTTCGAGATTTTGTAAAATCTAATTTTTGACTTAGAAATATGGTAAAGTTCGTCCTAATGAACGTTTCGGTAATTCGAACGTCCCGTAACTCCAAATAACGAAGATTTTACGGCCGATTGAAGTTTGGAAAAAATTATATACTTGCAATCAGCTCTTATTATTCGATCAAGTCTGACAGAAAATTAAACGCCCGTTTTGAGCACTTTCGAGTCCGTTTTAGCCTTCCGGCGAAGCACGAAAGTTGTTCGGAATGTCGTTTTACTTTGCCGCCAAGCTTGTTAGTTTTCAAATTGCATGATAACGGGTCAAAACTAAAAGTCAAATTTTTGCAATTTATTAGAAATGTACTAGTTGCTTGCAGATTCTTGCAGGGGCATTTTGTCATTTTCCTTCCAGTTTCGGGTCTCGGCTAAAACTAAAAAGTTGTCCGAAACGTCGTTTTGCATAAAATCTCTTTAGAGTCCGAGTCGTGAAAATGTGATTTAGCGGGTCGTTTTGTGCGGATCAGATTTAAAGGAAAATATATATAATAAAAAGTCAAACATTGACTTTTAAAAGTCAAGGAGGTTAATATGAGACTTGTTGGATTTTATAAGGATAACAAACACTATTGTTATTACGATCGTGATATTTTGGGTTTGACGACTTTAATGAACGAGGAAGTTTTTAAAAATAAAAAGTTTTCGAAAATAAAAAGTTTTCAATAAAATGATACAACTTATGTTTGAAATAAAGATAGTATCTAAAGTATACTATGTGTTAGGATCTAGGTCGCGCAAGAGGATTTCTCATCACATGTGTATTTTATACGATTTCTATCGTTGCGATGTACACATCATTCGATCGTACTTTATTATATAGTAATCGAGCGACATAATTATAGGTCGCGGTCGGGTTCGTTATCGGTGACGTTTCGTGATTGATTGATTATTGATCGTGGTCTTCGATCAAGGTGAGTTCATAGCCTCGCTTTTGAACTGTTTTAAATGTTTTAAAACCCGCGAGGGGGATACATGCTTGTTTTGAAAAATGGAACACAAGTAACATTATGTGTACTTGTTGTTGTTTGTTCTGGAAAGTGGAACGCAAGTGTTTTTGAAATGATAATATGATTTCATTGCCATGAGTATATGCCTTTTGTTGTGTGACCGTTAATTACCGAGGAGGTAAACGCTGAATTCATTAAATAGATCTATTGGGTTTGACAACCCTGTCCAGGGTTTGAATCCGTTGGTGAACACCCTGTCAAACGGACATTCTGTATTGAGAGAGGGGTGGTGGCATACTACCCGGTCAAGTATTTTATCTATCATGATAAATGTGTTAAGGTTCGATACACGGGCTCATGAAAATTGGAAATAATGGTATGGATTGCCTAGCTAGTAAGTCATACATGTTTTGTGGAACTAAACTGCGTTCTAATGTGATAAATGTTTTGTGGGAACCAAATATGTGTTCCAATTGTTAAATGTAAACTCTATGAATTCACTCAACCGTTGCGTTGACGTTTTTAAGCATGTATCTCAGGTTTAGGTGCTTTTGCTTGCTTGGATGGGATGAAAATATTGAAGGACACGGATTTGGTGAAAACTTTATACTTATTTTAAAAATGAAATTTCAAAAGAAAGTCGTGTTGTGACTTATTAGACATGAAGTTTCTAAATTTTTTTGGGACCTTGTAACTCTGATCTTCTTTTTAAATAAATTGAATGTGATTTTGTTTTATAAACGTCTATTTTGAAGTCGTTTACTGTGACTCGTGCGCATGTATTATGAACCCCAAATTGATATTCCGCTGCGTCGTAAATTTGGGGGTGTTACAGAATGGTATCAACGCACTAGGTCATTTTCAAAACCTGGACTACAACCGTTTTTTGAAAAAAAAATTACGAGTATTTCACCGTTGTCTGATATCCGTGCGCGCGTTGTTTTCGATCCTTAGATGCCTGGTGTGATTCTTTTAATTGCATTCTAAGTGCGTAACAAGGTGGGTAGCACTTAGTATGAATGATATGTGTGTATATGTATTTATATATACGGCATCCGTTCTATTCTGAACTGATATATATACATATATATATACATTATATTTATTCATTATTTTATATAGCAACTTTATAAATATACATATATTATATAATATATTTATACATATATTATATACATATATATATACTATTTTATTAACATATATACATACATATATATATATAATATTTTTTATATATATACATACATATATATATATATATATATATATATATATATATATATATATATATACATACATATATGTATATACATACATATATGTATATACATACATATATGTATATATATATATATATATATATATATATATATATATATATATATATATATATATATATACATATACATGACTCGTGTGCATGTATTATGAAGTAGCACCCCAAATTGATATTCCGCAGCGTCGTAAATTTGGGGGTGTTACAGAATGGTATCAACGCACTAGGTCATTTTCAAAACCTGGACTACAAGCGTTTTTTGAAAAAAATTTACGAGTCTTTTCACCAGTTGTCCGTTATTCACGTTCCGATGCGCGTTGTTTTCGATCTTAAGAGGCCTGGTGTGATGCTTTTTAATTGCTTATATGTGCGTAAAAAGAGGCGGTATCACTTAGTATGATGAATATGTGTGTATATGTATGTATTATATACTGGCATCAGTTCTATTCTGATACTCGATATAATACATATATATATACATATATTGATATACATACATATACTATACAATTATATATATACATATATATTATAACATTAATTATATATATATATATAACCATACATACATACTTATGTATTTATATATATATATATATATATTTATTTATGTATATTTTATATATTTATATATTATATGTGTATATATATATATACATATATGTATATGTGTATATATATATATACATATATGTATATGTATATATATATATATATACATATATGTATATACATATACATATATGTATATACATATACATATATGTATATACATATATATATACATATATATATATATATATATATATATACATATATGTATATACATATACATATATGTATATACATATACATATATGTATATACATATATATGTACATATATATATATATACATATATATATATATATACATATATATATATATATATATGTATCTTGATATTCGCTTCCTGCGAAGAGTTTAATTTCGATGAGTATTGATGCTACTTGATGGATGCATCGTTGTTATATGATAAGTATAACTTCGTATATGTTTAATTAATATATGCGACCGTTACTAATATAAGCATTATGGACGCGACACTATCTCCCGATGGTGTGTTCGATTTTCTCGCGTTATGTGTCGTTTGGGAACGTTTATTTTTGGAACTTTCAAATAAAGTTGTCGTGTTGTGTTTCGATTCCCTTGCATAGACCTCTACCTAGTAAGTCTTAAAGGTTGAATTCTAGAAACCCATAAGCTTCGTGTTTAAAAGTATGCCAAATGATTATGCACGGCTTTGTAATGGTGATTGGTTGGATTTGAATTGGCTTTAGAAGACTCTTTCAAACCAATAGGTTGTTTGTTGTTTTCTAAAATGATTTTGACCTGAAGGATTCTATAAAGTATCATGGGTGTAAATATATGTATGTGGTATGTTTGTTCTTGTTTACTTGTGCTTGTTCGTGTTGTATGATAGTAGTTAAAGTTCAGTCACTGAGATGTGCGGGTTTTGGTAATAGGTTAAGAATGGGGTAACGAGATTGCATCTATAAATACGGTGGCCCATCGTAATTATAATGTATCGCGACTCACGGATACTTACGTCATCCTGCTTCGCTCAAATTGGTGTGACACATGGATAGTATTAGAGTATTGTTATGGTATGTATCTAGTGTTGCTTGTGTTTTAGTTAATTTGGTGAAAATTCTGAAGTATTGGGTAATTACAAGCCGGGTTTGAGATTTTTACCTTTGGTTTTGCTCCGAAAGCGTGATTATTCGATCTTCGTGTTTTATGGCCTTTATATATATTAGCCAACCCTCGTACCTAACGTTACCCATGTTCTCCCTTGTATAAATAATGTCTCCGAAGTGCTGGCCGGCTTACTGTCGCATCGCAAGGAGGGGAACGGGTGGACGAGTTGGTAGATAAGGTAGATGAATGAGAAAGCCTAAAAGAGGAAAATGTTGATCAAGTCGATGTTCCTGTATCAACTATTCAAAAGGAAATTATGGTACCTGTAGAGGACTCGTAGGTCTGTTACCTACAATTGGGCTCACATCGATGGTACCCATAGATTTTAGATTTCGATAATTTCCGTAAGCTACAAAAATTTGTCATAATTTCTTAGAGACTACTTTTGATTAGCAGCTTGTTGGGAGTGTTTTGAAAATATTTTTGGTATATGAAGACCGGAGATATTGTACTAGGAAGTAGAGAAACATCCTAGGTACATGTAGGAGTTCGATAGAGTTATATCGACGCCGGACGAGTGAGTTATCGCCAAAACGGCAGAACTAGTCAAAAATTAAGACAAGAATTTGAATGAGTAATAAGTCTAATAATTTATATGGCAATACCTGGATGTGTAAAACTGTAAGTTCTAAGTATTGAACAAACTTAGATTTGAGCGGTTGTTCCGAGCTTTATGGACTCACGGTTTTGATGATGCGTTGAAAATGATGAAGAGGTAGAATCCAGAAAATCACCAAGAAACTAAAGGTTTATTGGGTTGTGGTTATTGTTGCCTTAAAGTTTTCATCTTATCACCGATATTGTGATTATGCATTCTTGAGTCATGGTTCTGATTTAGATCCCCATGAGAGCTATATATGTGATATTCCAGTAACACGGGTGGTTTGGGCTAGGATGCCATTGTCACCGTGGATTTCATCTTGTTCTGGTATGATCCGGATTTTTGGGAAAGTGTAGCGGTTCCTGCTATCACTCTTATTCGCGTGTATCTTCTTTGTTTCCCCTTAGTTTGGATATTCCTTATACTTGTTATGATCTTTAACTTAAAAACAACATGATGACATTTTACAATTCAATGATTTTGACCCATGAATCGTTTTAAACGCTTATCAAAATTTTCTTTAAAAATGTTATTCTATAAATTTTGTCGATCTCAAATCATTTGAAAATATTTATGCAACCCCAACTGAAATGATATTTTTATAAATTATGGTGATTTTTAAATATTGTGTATTCCACTTTTGTATTTAACCTTTTGGACAGAAATTTTGGATCGGATTAATCCCGCTCACCCTTAAAAAATGTTCAAAATTTGTGGATTAACATTTTCGAGTTGAACTCTTTGAAACAGAAAACTATTTTGCCCTAAATTTTGGACCCTTATGCAAGTAATCTTATTTGACTACATGGAGAGAGTCTCATGTTAGTCATGGTGACCGAGTCATTTCATGGATAAATGCCAATGGTTTTGTTCGGAATGAGCGTGTCTAGATAAGAGCGAGATTTGAGGGTCGTTGTGATCTGTTTGGTGTTTGTTGGGGAGATTCGGTTGTCGATATATTTCGATTTGATAACGGTGTGTTAGTAAGCGAGTACAGAGTTGAGTCACCTGAGGTGTATACCGGATGCTTATTGTAGCAAGACGTGAATGTGAGGTCGTATTGAACATCCAACTATCTTCCAAGGAACTGTAACGGTATAGAGTGCCATCATGCATGGACATGTAGACATACCCGAAAGTCATGAGATAAATGATAGGATTGGTTAGATGATGGAATACCAAGAGGCCGGATACCGACACTAAGAAGAGATCTGCTCGGGGTCATAAGGTTTCCGAAGCGGATGAAAGCCAAGGTGGCTAATCCTGTTATTAGACATGTGAAATGGAGAAGACTTCTCCTACATCAAATGTGAGTGTTGCCTTGGTTATAGCAATCGATGACCGTGAAGAAGACTTCTTCCCCCTAAATGGAAAATAGTGGTAATGTTGTTTAACGAGTGTATCTTAATCGCCAAGGATAAGTATAGAGAGCTACTCGATGCCTGACTCAAAGTTGGGTGTAGTTTCTCTTATTCCTTGACGAAGAGACTCGAAATGCGTGTAGAGGAGCGAATGATTGAAACTCTAGTAAAATTCGATGGCGACATTCGTAACCATTCCTCAGGTGGACAATCGAAGTAGCCAACTCACCTTGAGTCAAAAGGGATGTAAATTGGAGCTTGGATAAGTGATAGGAATGTGGTGGTTGCCTCGATTAAATAGTGGTATATATATACATATATATATATATATATATATATATATATATCTTGATCGTCAAGGATTGGTATAGAACACTAAGCGACCCCTGACTTAAAGTTAGGTGTAGTGGTACTTACTACTTGAACGTAACGACTCTGTTGCATGAAGCTGAGTGAGAAGATCGAGAACCCTAATGGAACTCAATGGCGACATCCGTCACCATTTCCTCAGGGGAGGATCAATCGGAATTGCTTACGCCTCGAGTCGAAAGGAACAAAGTCGGGAATTTAGAAGAAATTGTCTAACGAATGTGCGTTGTGGTCTAGACGTATCTAGTCTGTATGTCTGATGACCGATAGGATATATTGGAATTGAACCAATTATGATAATCGTCTAATAAGGGACAATTGAAATCTTCGTCTTTGAAAAGCGTTGTCATTGAATCCTTGATGCTCGAATAAATTTTATTGATCCTTTATGTTTTCTTGCGGAATTATCGCCGCCGAATTATGCACAAAATGTACTTTGATTAATGGTAAGCGCTTAAGTCGCTTTAGTGTTGCCAATAATATGGCATTAAGTTTTGAATGAATTGGTACGCCCACCCATGGGTTATCTGCTAAGGCTTCATAGTAAGCGAGCATGGTATGTGAAATTTTTTGCTAGGGCTTAATTATAAGTAAGCATGATGAAATGCCTAAGTAAAGCTAGTCCAGAATGCGAAGTCGCTATAAAGTGGCGAATATGTGATTATGTGATTATGTGATTATGTGGTTGTGCGTATTAGAGCTAATAATGCGTTCAATGGAGTCATATGCACTCCGGAATGTTTTCGCAACCGGTGGTGCATTATTTAATAAGACCGGGAGGGCGACGTATATTTTGGTTTTGGATAATGATGTATATTTTGGTTTTGGGTAGCGACGTATGTTTTTGTTTTGTGTAGCGATGTGCGCTTTGTTTTGTTGGCGTGATCACCAAACTAAGATTTGGGTTGATCTTTCGTTTAAAGTCTTCCTTTGAGAACGACGTGATGATTTTTCCTGGATGTTTCCGTGGCTTGTTTATGTCATCTTTTGTCAAGAGCGATCGCGTATATGTAAATATTTCGTTGGTAGATTTACCATGTGTTTTTTATTGATTTTTCGCCTCGTATTTAACGAGTGTAACGCCGCGTATCCGTCGCATGAGGACGCATAAGTTCGTTAGAGGATCAAAGCCTATATCTCCATGTGTGAGCTTTGGACGAATAAGTTGAATTGAGCACCGGAATGACGCTTCCTTAAGGTGCGTAGAATGTAACAACCTGAGTTTTTGGCCAACGATTATTCTGAGCCATTATTTGTTTCCTACGATCGATATGGAATAGTCATTTTTCGTTTTGGGCGATTTGATAAAAATCATTATTTTTGGCTATTTCGCAAGCCGTGTTTCGAATTTCTATTCGTTTACCGTTTGAGAAAATGTGAAAGTTTTATTCTTTTGCTCCGAGAGCGAAATTATATTTATTTTAGTGTTTTATGGCTTTCCTCCAGCTTTCGTAAAAGCCGTGTTTAAAATTCGTGTGTTACGTGGTTTAACATTTTATTAAATGTTTTAAAAATAAAATAACGTCAACGGAAGAAAAATAATTATGAATTTATAAAACCCGAGTCTTTGGTCGACTGAAATAACAAAACAAATGACGTTGTACTAAAAATAAAAGGACTTAAAGGAAGGAGGGACTAAAAGTGTTAAGTTTTCAAACTTATTTTCTATATAAAGCCACATATACACACATTATAATTCTTTTAGAAAAAATTTCTCTTGTCTCTTTTTTCTTCTTCCTTTGACCGGCCACCAAACCCACACCCATTTCCCGTCGATTTTTCGACATGCATTAAGATCCGATTATAAAATATTGATCCTTACACAAAACTAAACATATCCCCACTTGGATTTTCGACATGCAACAATTATTTCACTAGATTTAATTTGGTTCGAGTTATTGTCGAAATGGGTTAAAAATGGTGTTTATTGATGATAAATTAGTATTATTGAAGTGGGTTTTGATTGGGAGAAGGCTCGGTTTTGGTTGTTGGGTTGCGTCCGAGTTCGGTCAAAAAGAGGGGGAAGCCAAAACAAGTTTTTGTGATCGATTGTTAGTCGTCGAGTTGTTTGTAAGTCTGTTATAATTATTTTTCGTGTAGAATTGATTTTGATTCGTGCATGTGATGAAATCCGAGGGATCTTGCGTTAGACTAGATTAGAAATAATATTGAATGATTTGAAATATAAGATGTTGCTTATAAGCTATTCTTGATATGTTGTGAAGTGAAGTTTTGGCGTGTTTCGTAACATTCAATTTCGAGCAGAAACTTTGGCGCATAAAACGAGGTTCGAGATTTTGTAAAATCTGATTTTTGACTTAGAAATATGGTAGAGTTCGTCCTAATGAATGTTTCGGTAATTCGAACGTCCTGTAACTCCAAATAACGAAGATTTTACGGCCGATTGAAGTTTGGGAAAAATTATATACTTGCAATCAGCTCTTATTATTCGATCAAGTCTGACAGAAAATTAAACGCCCGTTTTGAGCACTTTCGAGTCCGTTTTAGCCTTCTGGCGAAACACGAAAGTTGTTCGGAATGTCGTTTTACTTTGCCGCGAGGCTTGTTAGTTTTAAAATTGCATGATAACGTAAAAGTCAAATTTTCGCAATTTATTAGAAATGTAATAGTTGCTGGCAGATTCTTGCAGGGGCATTTTCGTTATTTTCCTTCGAGTTTCGGGTCTTTGGCTAAAACTAAAACGTTGTCCGAAACGTCGTTTTGCATAAAATCTCTTTAGAGTCCGAGTCGTGAAAATGTGATTTAGCGGGTCGTTTTGTGCGGATCAGATTTTAGGAAAAATATATATAATAAAAAGTCAAACGTTGACTTTTAAAAGTCAATGGGGTTAATATGAGACTCGTTGGATTTTATAAGGATAACAAACACTATTATTATTACGATCGTGATATTTTGGGTTTGACGACTTTAATGAACGAGGACGTTTCTAAAAATAGAAAGTTTCCGAAAATAGAAAGTTTTCAATAAAATGATACAACTTATGTTTGAAATAAAGATAGTATCTAAAGTATACTAAGTGTTAGGATCTAGGTCGCGCAAGAGGATTTCTCATCACATGTGTATTTTATACGATTTCTATCGTTGCGATGTACACATCATTCGATCGTACTTTATTATATAGTAATCGAGCGACATAATTATAGGTCGCGGTCGGGTTCGTTATCGGTGACGTTTCGTGATTGATTGATTATTGATCGTGGTCTTCGATCAAGGTGAGTTCATAGCCTCGCTTTTGAACTATTTTTGAATGTTTTATAAACCCGCGAGGGGGATACATGCATGTTTTGAAAAGTGAACACAAGTCGTTTTATACGTACTTGTTGTTGCTTGTTTTATAAATTAAACATAAGCAGTTTTATACGTGTTTGATGTTGTTTGTTTGCGAAAATGGACGCAAGTGTTTTTGAAATGATAATATGATTTCATTGCCATGAGTATATGCCTTTTGTTGTGTGACCGTTAATTACCGAGGAGGTAAACGCTGAATTCATTAAATAGATCTATTGGGTTTGACAACCCTGTCCGGGGTTTGAATCCGTTGGTGAACACCCTGTCAAACGGACATTCTGTATTGAGAGAGGGGTGGTGGCATACTACCCGGTCAAGTATTTTATCTATCATGATAAATGTGTTATGGTTCGGTACACGGGCTCATGAAAGTTGGAAATAATGATATGGCTTGCCTAGCTAGTAAGTCATATGTGTTTTGTGGAACTAAACTGCGTTTTAATGTGATAAATGTTTTGTGGGAATCAAATATGTGTTCCAATTGTTAAATGTAAACTCTATGAATTCACTCAACTGTTGTGTTGACGTTTTTAAGCATGTATCTCAGGTTTAGGTGATTTTGCTTGCTTGGATGGGACGAAACGCGGATATCGAAGGACACGGATTTACTTTATTTTTTTTTGGGTAAAAGGGACATTGTCCCCGGTTAAATATATTACACCAAAAAATCGGTTCAGTACAATGGAATGTGGCTGAGGTGCCACATTAACCTCAAGCAATCGCTTGAACCATTACAAACACTACTTGGGACATACCCCAAGATCCACTAAAACATAAAATACTCTAACAATAACTCCTATCGGAAAGAACCACTTCACCGTACACAAAGCAATATAAATAAACATGACATTAATGTTGAATAGACCGAATGCACGACATATGCAACTTCCAAATATTAGCAAGCATCTGGACATTAGATGTTAGCTTGAACGAGCATGTCAACAGCTTTAGACGAACATTAGTCTTGATCATCTCAATAATCTGGACTTGGGTTCTCTTTGTCTTCTTGAAAAGCCTACAATTACGCTCTTGCCAAATATAGTAGCATGAAGCCGCAAAAACAAGCTTACAAACCACACTTATGATCGAACGCATTTTAGCCAAGGGAGAAAGGTAATCAACAATAGCATTGAGGTCTGAAGGAAGATTAGGAATACCCGTGAAGCTTTTCAAGTGCTCCCATATCCGAGAGGAAAAACGACATTCGAAGAATAAATGATCGTGCGAATCCGGTTGAGTATCACATAATGGACATAGAAGCAGGCTTAAGTTAGTAGAATTACTAACATCCCATTGCCTCAAAAGGTCTTGAGTTTTAAGCTTGCGTTTAATCACCAACCAGAGGTGAATGGCGTGACGTAGAAGTTGGTGCGAGAACCAAACTACGTGAAACCAATCAACCTCAATATTTCGAGGGCGAATACACTCCCAAATTGCTGAAATTGAGAATACCTCTTCTTGATTATTCAAATTCCGTAAAGTGATACCATCAGTAGCATTAGAAAGAAGAGGAACAATAGCAC
>BQNB010096585.1:0-25589 GCA_026074375.1 Tanacetum coccineum
TTACAAAACACACTATTGATCCAGAAATGCTTAAGATTGATGTGGAACCAATAGCCCCAAGATTGTTGAACAATAAGACAGCTCACTCTGACTACCTTAGGCACACTCAGGAACAAGCTGTGATTCTTAGGGAAATAGTGGAACAAGGAAAATCATAAAATCCTCTAAATAATTCCTTAGACTCTGCGTGTAAGTATACCAAATGAATTCATGAGTTGCTTATAATAATCAGACAAACCTGCCCTAGCATCAATAATTCAAGTGAAAAATTAGTGGCTGTGACCCCAAAGAACAAGGACAAAAGAGTTAAATTCACTAAGCCCGTCACATCCTAAGGAAACACAAACACAAAAACAGCTTATTCATCAAACATAGTTTCTAACAAACCTACGTTGTCTTCTACATGAGTAAAACCGTCTACTAGTGCTAGCAGATCACAGCCTTCAGGCAATACAAAGAAAGATAAGATTCAGCGAACACCAAGTAGTACTCAGAAGAATAAAGTAGAAGCCCACCCTAGGATAGTTAAATCTAGTTTGAAAAATAAGAATTGTTTTGTTGAACCTAAAGGAAATGCAAATGTGCAGCATTCCAAGCTTAATGCGAATTTTGAATTTCTATGTGCTAAGTCTAATGGTTGCATACATTCTGATAATCATGATTTATGTGTTCTGTAAGAACCCGAATTTAAGGTCATTATTTATTTTGACTTATATATTTATTTTCTAAATTATAGAAAATTTTCATTTTATTATTTTGTCGATTTTGGAGAAAATTATCGGAATTGAAGAAAAAGTGCTATGCGTTAAAAATTTAACCGTTTTTGAGCAACGAGAAATCAACGACTTCGTATTTTGGCCTCGAATGCCAATTATATTTTATTTTATATAAAATTTTATTTTTAAAAGTTTACATGTGCAACCGAGTTAAATTTTGCGTTTTGGAAAAAAGTATCGGGCTAGGAAAGGTTTTAGGACCCGAGAATAATAGGTATTAGTAGTTAAGAGAGAATGGGCCAAAGCCCACTCCCTCCCCCCTCTAAAATTCAGTCGAACCAAACCCACATCCCTTTTTAAATATTTTTTTTTATAACAAACAAACTCCTTAGATAAACACCATTTTTTTTCCTGTATAACACACACACAGTTTCAAAGAAAAAAAAATCATAACCCCTCCCTGCTCTCCCCCTTTGTTCGACACAACCAAACTCAAAACCACCATCATCATCACCAAAACTCAATAAAATCCCTTCCTTATGACACCTAATCATCTCTAAAAATTAACCTTAATCTATCCCCATAACAAAAGTCACCATGCAATTGATTTAGAAAAAAATCCTAATTTGAAGAACTTGAAGATTATTAGGGTTTTGCTTAAATTGAAGGTATTGGAGCATTAAAGGTTGAATAATTAGTGATTACAAGCAAGATTGGACCCAAGAAAAGTTAGGGTTCATCCTTTTGGGGGTTTTGTGCCGCGGCCTAACACACAAACAAACATAGGGTTTGTGTTGTTGATCATCATCTAGTGAAAACCCCATTGTAAGTATCTTTTATTACTTGTTATTTTGATTAGTTAAGGTTTTTTTGAACATGCATTGTGGTTGATTGAACTTTAGGGACATGCATGACAATGGGATAGTTGGACATTGATTGGATCATGATTTTGAGGGGATATTATGATAATGGATTGGTTGTGGTTATTGTTTGAGTTGGTGGATGGCGAAATTGAGGTTTGGAAGTGGCTAAATTAGGCGTAAAACTAGGAATTGGTGGACTGTTTGACAACAGCAGGTTGTCGTGGCTTGTTCTCCGAGTTTTTGGCTTAGGGTATGTAAACAAAAGACATAAGGGGATAGATATAGGTCTTAGGTATATGTGATAGTTGGATGCTCAACCAACTCCTCCGGATGAAGGAGTTATGGTCAATTTATGATCATAGGTCAAATCTGGACCTTCGAATATAAAACGTGTTAATCTCCAGGTTTTTGAACTAAAGGTTAGGGTTTTAATGCATGGGTCAGTACTAGACATCTTATTAAGACTCCAGCCCTTGGCCTCATGTCCATAGCTATTGTAGATCAAGAATTATGCACTTTTCTGTAAGAGGTAGAATTCCAGCCAACTTTCTGGTTTGACCTTCGGTTAATAAAAATCCAATTCCCGTGGATTGGTGAATGGTATAATTGATTTGGCCAAAATGTTTTGGAAAACAAGGCTTCTGTGTGTTTTTTTCCCATGGGGAGAAAACCTCACACATTTCATACTCAAGGATAAAGAGATCATGATTAAAAAGAAAATGACTTAAAATCTGGAAAATAAAGTTTTCTGTTTTTTGAGCGTTTCATTAGTAAAATGAACTTTTCTCTTAAATGGTAAACAATTGGAATGATTGGCTTAGTGTTCTGGAAAATAGGATTCCAAATATAGTGATTTCCAAAGTTCAAATGCCTCATATTCAATAAGCCTTAATGGTTTGTAGCAATGCTCTCTATGAATCTGACCAAAAACGCTTTAAAAATAGACTTTTACGTCTAGGATTGGAAAAGCGGAAAGTGTGATCATGTGTGGTTACGATAAGGATTAATGGCCTAGACTTAGTAGATGCATAATGAAGTATGTCTTCAGGTTATACATCCATATGGATTAGGACAAAGACTTTAGTTTTGTGACCCACATACAGGTTGCACATGTCTTTGTGGCTTGCATTTTTGTAAACTAAGTTCAGTTGAATAATATGCGCATAATGCTTGGAAAAACTTGTTATAATATTATGTCGATACCTTATGATGTAGGGCCAATAAAGGCTAATTTCTTGGAGTCTTCTTGTTGGTTTTTGATTTCTTGATTGCCTCTCTCTCATTCTATTCGCGGTGAGTTCACATACACAACTCCGTTTGCCCCTTTTCCTTTTTAATGGGGTTCCGTAACTATTTTCCGGGTGAGAATACATGCTTGTTTTACCTAAGTAGAAAATGTTTTTTTTTACTACTAAAGCGTTACATGAATTGTTTTTCATAAAGCATAATTGGCTTGCTCATTACATGAAACTTGATATATGTTTTGATAAAAGTTGGTTTTATACCATTGGAATATTGAAGATTTGAATTGCTTACTAAATGTTTTTGAGAACATTGATTATCTATTTACAAAACCGCCGTGAGTTTTTTGGAAAACCATTACTTGTTTTAAATGTTGACACATGCGCTTGAAGGGTATAGCTTGTCCCTATTATGAATTATTCGCATGAGTAGATATTGTGTCCAATAGTCCCCAAATTTTGAACCGTTAAATGCCCTATAGTGGGGGAGTGCTAGTAACATTAAAAATATCTATTGGGTTGTACATAACCCCGTCTGAGGTATGGGATCAGTTGAATAACATGAATCTAACGCACAAATACCCTGTTTAGTATAGGGACGTTTTTGTATTGAGAGGTAGGTATCCTGGCAATTGTAACCTTTATGGGGCAAAATATGTGAGGTATTGAAAATATATATGCCAGTGTCAAGGGCGTCGGTTGTCAGAGGGGCTCTTGCGAGAATTGGAATATGTATTTGGAAAAATACACTTGCTGGTAATTGATGCAGTGGTTATGAACTAAAAGCTCTGTGCCCATTACTAATTAATACCTGATTATTGAAATCATCTCTATTGGATTTTTTCTTTTTTCGAAAATAATGCTGATGAAAGGTTGTAAAACGCTACTTTTCTTAAGGAAATATCATTTGAATTATTTCAATGTGGTTTTTGCTAAAACCTATGAATTCACCAACATTATTGTTGACGTTTTTGCATGTATTTTCTCAGGTTATTATTTTGCTAGATGAGCATTGGGAGCATTTGGATGCGTGGATATCAAAACTTTAAAGACTTGATTTTTCTTCACATTTGACAATCATTTTTCTTTAAATATATAAATGAGACATGTTTGAACGCTTGTAATTCCTATTAAAATTATTGGGACCTGAATTTACTTTGATATTTATTTAAATCGAATGTGACATATAATCAACGATCTCTTTCTTTTGAGTCGTTTTTCTGTAACTGTGTGTAGAACTATAGGAAGTACTCACCATGAAAGAGTGCTTAATTACACATATCTTTTACCTCTAAAAATTAGCTTAAATGACCAAAAACAGACAAAAACTGCCAAATATATGTTTGTTTTGCATTTGTATTGTGCAGGAAGTGGATATTCCCAAAAAGAGCAGAAAACCACGCCAAAATGACAAAACTGAGCATTGGAATGGAAAAGACTGTGCTCTCAAATCAAGACCAAATTGGGCCCTAAACAATTTCAACAGCTCCATTATGCTGTGCATGACAAGACCTGTGAAGACTTTCTTCAAGGCCCAATCCTAAGCCCAGTTACAAAAAAGCCAATTCCTATCTCAGCCATTGTAAAACCCCAAAACCCACTTCATTAACCTTTATTGGGGCTTGAAAAAAGCCCAATAACCAAAACTAGGTACCTTATTGGGCCCAAACCCCAATACCCAGTGGGCCCAATACCAAGCCAAACACAAAAGACAGAAAAACCCAAAGCCCAATAACCTTTTTTAAACATAAGTACCAAAAAGTAAATTTTAGAAACCTTGTTTTATAATTTCAAAATGAAAAAAAATAAATAGAAAAGGCCAAAATGCCAAGCTTGAAAGTTGTTTACAAAAAGAAAAAAAGAGCTAAAAAGACACAACGAGGGCTGGTTTTGCAATTTACCTAAACTTTCTCTTTTATTTATCTCCAGAGAAAACCATTTTTTGGAATTTGGCCAAAACCCAAAACCTCCTTTTATTCTTTTGTTATACAAACGCAGGGACCATATTTGTCATTTTCCAAACCTCTTTTATAACTGAATTTTTCGGCTTAAATGAAATGAATATAGAAAGAAAGATGAGGGGTTGTTTTTGCCTCTTCCCCATTCTTTTCGTTTAAACCAAAAACCCAAAAAACCCCTGAACCATAACTGTTAGTAAAACCCCTTCCCCCCGTTTACCCACCGCCAAAACCCAAACATGCCTCATACCCATGGTTTTCCTCACATTAAGCTTCCAAACCGAACCCCCTAGATACACATCCTCCCAGCTCATTTCCACCTCCCCTTTACCGCATATAGATAACCCTTCCCTGATTGACAATACACAAAACCCGCACCCCTTAATGGTGAGATGGTGTTCAAAAGGAATTGGAGGGGCTAGGATTTGCTTGAGGAAGCTTTGTAACTCTCGACAGCAAACACAACCAAAGACCAATAGAAGGCTTAGAGCTGCTATGAAGAAAGAAAAAAAGCAAGCACGACTAACCACACAAACAGGATCACATTAACTCTTTTTATATACGTTTTTAAGTGTAATATTACTTTTAAAAAAAGTCTTTTATTAAGCATCTATCTTAGTGTAATCCATCATTATGAAAAGCTTATGCTTTAATTCATTCGGTTTTTAAAAAAGTTAAGAATTTCTTGTTATTTTAATGTTCGATCAATTAAAGTTTAATGTAGTGTTGATTATATCTGTTTAAGTTGTTTTTAAAAAAAGTTGTTAAAAGTGATCAAACTTTCTCTTATGATATTTTTATCTCACGAAGCCTCATTTTCACTAAAAAAGATAAAACCCGAATTCATACTTAAAAAGGGTGTTTGGCAAAAATTGTCCAAAATGGTTTTTGTGTGTAGGTAGTGGGTCAAAAACACACTCAGCAGCCCACTTTCGTGCTGAGAGTGTGGGTTTTAATTAGCCCAAAAGTGTGATAATTTTTCAGTATTAAAAAAATGACATTTTAAGCTCTTTAAATCTAATCACTGTCAAGGTTTAGCAAGAAAAATAAGGCAAAACCTAAACACCACTTAAAAATAAGCTGACTGGAGACCAGCTTAAGTTACCATTTTTGAGAGCTCAAACACGTCACCAAGAATAGATTTTTTTTTTTTTTTAGGATCCCTTGTTGCTTGTCTCCCTTTTACTTTGACAATAAAGAAGGTCAAAGTTTGGCATTTGCAATTTTTTTTTTAGTTAAAACCCTCCAATTTTAAGCTGCAATATCATCAGCAGCTTATATGTTTTCTAAACCCTAACATTTTTTGGAAATAAGCAAGTAGCCATTAATAAAATCTGTTTTGATTGGATTTGGAAAAACCTCGATTTTTTGGGCTTATTTTTTCATAAGCCCAAATAAAGCCACCTCAGTGCTGAATCTTCCACCCCCCTGGTGCTATCTGCACCCGCTAGATTACACTCTTAATCTTGGCCAATTTTTTGTATTTCTCTCACTTAGTTATTTTAAGCTTTTATATGCACAAAGCTTATTACTAGTTTCTTAAGCTCTTCCTCAAAGAGTTGCCTTCCCAAAAATCTTATAGCTTATCTCCCTGTCTATATTAGCTTAATTTTAGGCTTTAGAGGTAGGAGGCCCTTTTCTGTTTTCTAATTCATTTTTAAAACTCAGCCAGCATAGCTTATCTTCATTATCCAAGCTTTATTTTAGAGGCTTATTTCTAATACCATTAGCTTATTTAAACTACCCCACTCTCATCCCTCTCCCTATTAACTGTTTCCCATTAGTTGTAGCTTATTTGCAGCCTTAAATCCCAATAAGAAAGAAAAATAAGCTTATAAGCTTAATAATACCTTCGGCAAGAGCCAAGCCACCAAAAAGCTCAACTTTTTCTAGCTTATTAAGTTAGCTTCAGCACTTGGTGCTTTTATGAAAAATGATAAGCTAAACCTCCTTTACAACTTTGCTTTTTTGACTTTAGGCTAATAAGCCTTTTTGGTACCTATCTCTTCCTTGCATATCCGGGGTCCCACCACAGGGAACCATTTGTGAATTTTGGGTCGTTTATAGTTATCAAATAAGAATTGTTAGTTTCCCCACGTTATATGTTGTTACCGCAGAACCGACAACTTCGTTAGTCCTTGCTGTCCTTATCACTGTTAGCTCCCTAATAATGACAGCTGTTAGTTTATTTAATTTAATTAAAATAAATTAGGTGTGAAAATTAATAGTTTAATTACTTTTAATTTATTCAGTAACTTTTGGGCATTTTTATATTTTTATAGAATTGTTAAACATTTGTTCTTTATTTAATTTTATTTTTTTTTTCTTTTCAGAATTTTTATATAAACTTTTATTTTTTGTCTTTTTCTATTTCCTTAGTTTTAATTAGTTATTAATCTTTTAAAAATTCAATTAAAATCCAAAAATTAATAAAAAAAATATTTTTTTTCTTTTTTTTAAAAATTTTCTTTTGTCATTAGTGTTCTAAGGAAACAATATAACATTTGAGTATAAGGTTTAATTTATTTATAAAATATCTCTAATCTTAGACACCGTTTTAAAAACCGAGTGCTGTTGTTTAAAAATTATTAAAAACAAAAAAAAAACCGGTTTCTTTTCGTTTAGCATACAAACTGACCTTACCTCACGTTTTAATTCTAGTTTTTTTTTTATTTTTCAATAAACTTAATTAAATTTATTTTAATTTTTTAATTTATTTTAGCATTTATTTTCCTTAATTTATTTAGTATTTAGGTTCCTTGTGCCCGATACCATGATTTGTTATTACCCCCGTCATTTTAGTAATAGATTTAATTCTAGCTAAAAGATTTCCCTATTAACAAATTTTGTTTCCCCCGTGAGTTTTTAAGATCCCCAATTCTTATATCTGTTTTTCCCGTAGAAAAATTAGGTTATTCTTTAATTAATTTAGTTATAATTTATACAGTGTTTCCATCAATCTAAAATATTCTCCAATCAAGATCAATTTCTCATCAAAAACCAGGATTACTTTCAATGGCACAAAAAAAAAAATAAAATCAAAAACAATTATAAAAAAAAAAAAAAAACAAAAAAGAGCCGATCGTTGAGGACATACGAAACACACCGGGAATAACCCACTTCCGGAATCTTTTTATAATGATTCTTAACTATATTAAATTCTCTTTGTGTAGATTTTTGAAACCTTTGGTCTTGGATACGTGGCTTTTGGTTGAGATTTGCATTGTGTTCATTTTATATGCGTATACAATTTGACGAACCCAATTTTATGCGCCGCTGCCCGTCTGGGAGAGGGCACTTGAGCTACGATGTTATCCGACATTTGAATCTTGAACGTGTCTTTATAGTTAATATATCATATTAACAAAACAAACAAAAATATTTTTCTTTTTCTTTTTATTAGTACATATCATATTAAACACTCAATTAAAAAAAAACAAAAAAAAATTCAAAAATAAAAAAAATTGTCCATAAAAATTAAAATACACTATTGGAAAAATAACCAAAATATAAATCAATTCTCCACTCCTTTGAGGTATTATCATAATAAGTTTTCTCGTGAAATCTACTACTGAGTCTCTTCTCTTCCAATACGATTACCAAAGATTTAACACTGTCCCCTTCATGTTTTCACTTATCACTTACGATATAACGGCTCACAAAACACCTCATTCCTGATTGACAAACTATAAAGTGGGTATAAAGGAAGGGTTTGTTCCTAGGAATACTACGACCTCCTGAAAAGGAGAAATAAGCTTCAAAGCCTTCGCAGCTATTTTTCCTACTCCTCTACTTTACATTACGTACTCTACTTTCTTTTTCCTACTCCTCCGCTCTCACCCTGTGCGGTTTTCATTCTAGTAGCTACCTGTGAAAAAGGATCGATTATTATGGCTTAAGTTTCTATTATCTATCTCTGTCCGTCTTAAATTAGATTGTGAATATATTTTAAATCCACAAAAAACAAATAAAAAAAAAAAAATTAGTGTAATCTACTTCCTTTTTTATTCCATTTTGTGCATTCCGCACAATCGATCTAGTCCCTCAGTGAGCAGCGTCTCCTCCACCCAGAAGAACCTGCCAGTTGGGTTTATCCAGAACCTCTTCGGTATAGAATACCCATTTCAGGAAGAATCCTTCCCGTAGAGCCAATGGTCCAGATCACGTGAACTAATGCTCAATTAGCTCCAGCACACCACCGATGGGGTACAAGGACGCATCCTTATTCCTGAAATTGTGGCAAACAATTTCGAGCTGACGCATGGTGAATTTTGTAATTCTAAATCAAACTGTCCAGTACAAACAGTTCTTTTCGGTCATACAAAAAGACCACAGGCTCAATCCTTTACTTCAACAAGATCACCTCCACAATGAGGGGGGTCCCCAATGTTCCAATATCTACACGCATAAAGCTTATGCCTTTTCCAATTCGGGTAGGTTCAAGGGAGCAGCCCGAAATGGCTCATAAAAAAGAACCCACCTCGATCCCATTCAAACTTGGACAATCTTTAATCCAATTTCCATCAATCATTGCTTCCTCCTTCTAAACGACGAATCTTCGCAATGAGATCACCAGATTTTCAGCAAAGGTTCGAGGAATCGTTTTAATGAGCTTGGGATCGATTAATGATCTACTTAGGGCATAGTATCCACACCATGGATTCCTCAGAATGCATCTAACCTTGATACATTCCTATAATGCCTTTGAACATTAATGATCAAGATTTCATTGAACTCGCACGCAGGTGGAAACTTTTTGGACAAAATGCCTCGCGACGATGTTTAAAAAATCATCGGAGCAAGTGTCCAAGGTTCGTCAAACACGACTAAGGCATGTTGTTGCCAAGATAAGTACGACTCTTCCACCCAAGCTGTTTTCATCTGATGTTGCATGAACTAAAGGATACTTGTCCGAGCATTGCTCTTAGACCAAGAAAAACCAGCTTCTTCTCTCCTCCAAGCTCTAGCTCCTGCACCTGTCAAATAGCAGTAGAGACTAAGTTGTGTACTTGCGGTGGTGCCCATTCTCACCAAAACTGTCCACCACTCATGCAAGTTTATCGGGACGATCATTTCTGAGTAATGTGTCACATACAAGCCGCTGCAGCTAATTACAACCAAAGTAAGCTCTAATTTCCGACCTCAAATGGTTGCAAATCCATATTAGACCTCCGGTTTTCCACCCGTTCCAGAACCTCCAAGCTAATAAGCTAACAATTTCAATCGGGAATAACTTTAAACCAAAACGAAGAGCAACTTCAAACCAAAACAGAGGGGGAGAATTTAAACCAGTCCAATTTAGTCAAAATCAACTATCATAGACCCCAGGTTAATCAGTCTCCAGCTTATCACCCCCCCCTTCCTTTCCTCAGTACACACAGTGTCACCAAGAACGATTTTGACAACTACGTCAAGGCTAATGATTGCTATCATGAGAAACCATGCAAAATAACCTCCAAAACAAGGGTCAAGCATGCAAAATCGAAACAAACAACTTGAATAATCAAATGGGCAAATCTGACTGATATGTTGGCTAAGTTTGTAACCTGCCGAACACCGCTTCTACTATCAGGGTCAGGTACATCTCCCTGTAACACAGTTACTAACCCAAGAGAAGACTTAAAGCGGTATCACTACCAAAGCGGGTTGCATATCAAGGACCGAAACCAATTTCCTACTTCTTCAGTATGAAGCCAATACCCGAGTGGACAAAAGGACCAAGAGCACACCCTTCTTGCCCACAAAGTACCGCACGCCCCGCCAACCTCCGTTGGTCCCTGAACCAATCACAACTCCAGTTTTTGAGCCCATTGTTGCTCCCGTGCCAAAAACTAAACCTTCCAGTTTCTCTTCCATATCCTTCGAGGCGTGATAATGAAAAGAGCCGTAATCAAGCTAATGAACAAATCGACAAAGATTCTATGCATCTTCAAAGAGAAGATTTCGAGATTAGCTGTTACGGATGCTTGCTTGTTTTAATATGCCAAATTTGCCTCGACTTCTAAGAACCTTACTTGGGGAAGGAAAGAAGAAACTTACTTGGAAGTGCTCGAACATCCAATGAACCTGTCTCGCATCGAACTTACGATGAATGAACATTGTTCGCGGTCATCCCGAACAAGTTAACCAGCAAAACATGGAGACCCGGCAAGTTCCTGATTCTTGAGAATTTCCAATGGATGGATGCATGCATAGCATTAGCCGATCTCGTGCTAGCATTAATCTAATCGCCATTTTCAGTCTGGGAAAAGCCTTTCACTTTCCAGATCTTACTCCACAACCTGCATGACACTCGAACTTGCGGAGCGAGATCAATTTCTAAACCAATGGGAATTTGCAAGAGACATCTCCGTTAAAGTAGTGTATTTCACTTTTCCAGCCGACTTTGTGGTTGTAGATTTTGAGCCAGACCCCCGAGTCCCTTTAATTCTCGGGAGGTGCTTCTTAAAGACCAGTCGTGCTTTGATTGATGTGCACAAGGGTGAATTAACTCTTAGAATAGGAAGTGAAGCCATCACTTACAATTTGGATCAGACTTCGAGATACTCGGCCAATTACACTCACATGACGGCAAACAAGATTGACGTCATTGATATGGCTTGTGAGGAATACTCTCAAGAAGTTCTTGGTTTCACTGATATAATCGCGAGTGGAAATTCCCTCCGATATATGATACCAATTGTTGCGTACATATTTCTCCTACGCCTAACTCAGTTTGGGGAATAGTGATATCCTGCTTCTCGAAGAAGCCGACTACTTTCCTTGGTCAAGCAGATGATCCGGATTTGTCCCAGCATACAACCATTCTAGCTATGATCCTGAGGGGGACATCCTGCTTCTAGAAGCAATTTTTGAACAGTGAACCACCACACCCCACTCCCCAAATCTTCAACAATATATGCCTGGAGTAGGAAAGACCACAAAACATCCTGTGAAGCTAAGCCATTGAACCCTACCGTACATGAACCTCCGAGGTGAACTCAGAACTGCCTCCCCCATCTCCGAGTATGCATTTTTGGAGGCGACACACAACAAGTTGCCCGTCATTATTGCAAAGAGTTGGATGTTGAGAAAATCCGCTCATCAGAAAGGTGCTAAAGTCCCACAAGCGAGCTCTCGCTTGGGAAACTATTCGGGGGGGGGGGGGGGGGGGGTGGGGGGGGGGGGGGGGGGGGGGGGGGGTCATTACTTGGTATCAACCCGAATTTTTGTACCACACGATTCTTATGGAAGAGGACCTATTGCACCACAGTCAACATCCAAAGAAATAAATATCCAAAAATCCACGATAGTTATTAACAAAGGAGTTGAAAACTTCTCGAAGCTGGATTGATTTACCCTATCTCCGACAGTCCCTGGGTTAGCCCGGTACATTGTGTACCAAAGAAGGGAGGAATAACTGTGGTAATGAACGAGGAAAATGAGTTGATTCCAACTCGTTTGGTTACCGGATGGCGGGTGTGCATTGACTATCATAAGTTAAATGAAGCCACCCGCAAAGACCACTTCCCTCTACTAAGACCGATCAAGGACCAAATAGCTTGAGAGATTAGCGAGAATGAATACTACTATTTCCTTCGATGGTTTTCTCCGGTTATTTTCCAATCCCCATTGACCCCCGTGATCAAGAAAAGACTTTACTTTTACTTGCACCATACGGAACGTTGGCCTACCGAACAGCACGCCTTTCGGCTTATGCAATGCTCCAGGCACAGTTTCAACGATGTTATGTTACAATCTTTCATACATGGTTGAGAAGACGATGGAAGTCTTTATGGACGACTCTCGGTCTATGGGAATTCTTTCCAAAACTTGCCTCTCCCGATTAGACCACATGCTTAAAACAAAGGTGTGAAGACACCAACGTAATCTTAACTGGAAAAGAGCCATTTTATGGTCAAAGAGGGCATTGGCCTCGGCCATAAAGATTTCTAAGAAAGGGATTGAGGTGACAAAGCCAAAAAACGATGTCATTAGCAAAATTAACCAGTCATCCCACCACCGTCAAAGGAATTAGGAGTATTTCACTCGGTCATAAGCCGTTTTAACGGCGGGTTCATTCAGGATTTCTCAAAAATAATCCGACCAATGACCCATCTCCTGAGAAGAATACTCCATTCATCTTTTCCGATGACTGCATTCGAGCTTTCAAACCATTAAAAGATAGACTTACGAAGCTCCAATCTTGATTTGCTCCAAACTGGACCTTCCATTTGAGAGCTTATGTGCGATGCAAGCGATTTCCGCCTAGGTGCCAGTTTGGGCAACGTCATGAGAAACACTTTGCGGTACCGATTCGGCCTTATCACTATGCTAGTAAGAACTCTGATTGAAGCACAAACAACAACACTACGACTGAAAAAGAGTTACTTGCCATAGTGTATGCTTTCGAGAAATTCCAGGTCTTACCTCATCATGAACGAAAAGCATAGTGCATAGGGACATTCCGCCCTTAAGTAATCTCTTTGCAAAAAGGGATGGCCAAGGAGAGATTTGCTCCGAATGGGTTCACCCTCCTCCAAGCATTGAACTTCAAGTTATTGATACTAAAGGAGCCGAGAACCTCGCAGTGCCCATCATCAGTCCAGATTGGGAAACCCCCTATGAAACGGTCAATTATCCTAAAGAAGATAGAAAATGAAAGTTATCCTCTTTAGGAACGTTAAATATGGTTGACTCCTTTCAGTGAGAATTCTAGAACCCCGTGGATTGCCGACTTTTGCAAATTACCAACGCTTGTAGATTCATTGTGAAGGGCATGTCGACCCAGCAGAAAAACAAGTTTTTCAAGATTAAACACTAATTCTGGACGACCCCTCTTGTTTTAAAATTGTGGTCGGGATCAAGTGATCAGGCGATGTGTCACGGCAAAGAGCTTCTTGAGATTCTCTCACTTGCCACAAATGACCCACCGGGGGACATCAGGTGCAAACACTCACAGCCAAAAAGATCTTTGAACTCCGGTTTCTTCTGGCCCACCATCTATAAAAAGCCCACAGGAGATTGTCAAGAACTGTGACGCGTTGCCAACTCAAGGAAAAACTTCACACGTGATGATATGCCTCCAAAACACATCCAAGTTTGTGAAAATCTTTTGACATTTGGGGCATCGCAACTTATTATGGGCCCGTTTCCCGTCTTCACGAGGGAACAAGTATAAATTCTCTGTGGCAGTCGACTATAGTACAAAATTGGTTGAAGCGAAAGCACTCCCCACCATGATGCCCGAGTATTTTGCAAATTTATCGGAAATCTCTCTTCGCCAATTTGGGTGCCCTCCCCTGCAATCATAAGTGATACCGCGGCAACCAATTATTTGTAATGACCAGTTAGCAAAGGTCAAGCAAAATAATGGAGTTACTCATCGTCTCTCCACCGCTTATCACCCACAAACAATGGGCAAGTGGAAGTATCAAATCGTAGGCTTGAAAAAAATCCTGAAAGGACCATAGGTGAAAACCGTGCCTCCTGGACGGTACGAAACTGAAGATGCACTATGGGGCCTTCCGCACAGCTAACATAAACCCCATCGGTGTACTCCCTTACAACTGTGTATGGAAAGGCATGCCATCGTTCCGACGCGAGAGCTTGAGCACAAAGCCACTGGTCCTTAAAGCAAGCAAACTATCGATCCTGTACTTACTGGAGATCACCGGAAGTTCAACTCAATGAACTTAATGAACTTCTGATCATTGCCATGAGAACTCTTTGATCTAAAAGGCCAAACAAAGAGGCACCAGACTCCAAGATCACAAACCGTATTTTTCAACATTGGTATCGAGTCCTCCTCTTAATTCCAATTACAAGATTTACTCGGGCAACTAAAATCCCGTTGGAATGAGCCCTTACCACCATCACTAGAGTATTTCCCGTACGGCATTTGAGCTTAGTTTCTCAAGCCAACGGGCCAAATTTCAAAGTGAATGGTCCATGGCGCGTCAAGCACTCTTTGGAGGGAACTACCACACTGGTAAGTTCCAGATCTCCAAACTTTCCTCCCCAAGGATCAATAAATCCTTGTGATGGGACAAGCCTCGTGACCCTAAACAAGCGCTTATGAAATTCGTGGGAGGCACCCCATGCTTATCCGTAGTTGAGAATAAAAATAAGTGTTGTTATTTGATGAGATAGCATGTGTTCTTTTTCCATTACTCCCCGTGTTTCCAGGTTGTTGTTATTTATGTCCAGGATTGCCCGGAGTGTGAAGCTCTCAGTTTTGTCATTCATCAAGATTCACATCCTCCAACTTCATTTGGGGAATTCCGGATATCCAAATCTTATCGAGACTACGATTTTATCTTTTGGCAACCTCATAAACGCCTAGATTGATGTAATACCCTTACAAAAGGATCGCTAACGAAGATTAGTTCTAGTTTGGGGGTATCTTCGATTTGATTGATTCCTTGTCAGGCATCGTTACCACGTGAACACCCGCTTTATACCACCAAAATACCGAAAAAATGAAAATTTTGAAAAATTTTCAAAATAAAATAATTGTTTTTGTCACAACAAAGACAGTTTTGCTTTTCTTTTTGGGTAGAATAAGATAAATTTTGACTTGATCGGGCCGTTTTGAGCCCCTAGCTAGTATCCTTTAGGCCAAGCTTTCCACGAATTCTATTACTTTGAATATAATAAAGTTGAAGAACGATAATGAAAGAGTTAAAACATAAGTTTCAGTGCTAAGCAAGATGCTTCTAAAAACTTAATACAAGTAACTTGTGGTTTTTCTCTCCCGTTAATTTTTCTAATCACCTAATTCATACGTACTTCAATTTTAATTCAACTAAGTCAATTCGATGATTCCAGAAAAAGCTTCAAATTTGTAACTTGAGTTTTCAAAAGCGAGATTTGTAGTGATTAAAAGATAAATGGCCAAAGAAGCAGAATGAAATTTGAATGCAAAAATTCATGATATTGGAAATTTTGCCGATGAAGCATGCAGTTTTATATTCTGGAGCAAGTAAAAAGATGTGTCGTGATATCCCACTACCCCGCTAAGCCCCAGAGGTGGGGGTTCAAACTAAGACTCTTTACTTCTAGTTAATGGTGGAGTCGTGAATATCTTCACTTGGAAGAAAGGTCTAGGTGGAGGGTTCAAACTAAGACACCAATCCTTATGCCATATTAGAGAATAGGAGGTGTTGATGTGATTTCCTCTACGCTAGCAACGGGGTGGGATTTCAAACTAAGAACAGCTGTCGTATGGATCCGTGAAAATCCTATCCGTTAAGCCACGAGGTAGGGGTTCAAACCTAAGCAAGCGCAAGATCCTAGGCTTTAAAGAAACTTATGGTATGATGTTAAAATGTTGCAAAAAGTTCAAAAGTATTAAATCTCGCGAAATCAAGTTACGACAAAGTCGTAATAAAGTTGTTGCTTGTTGAGTCATGTTTCATCTGAAATAATGAACTATGAAATTAAGTTGTCCTATGGTTAAATAAAATGAGTAAAACAACACATTCATCGTATATCCATGTTGGGAGATGAAAGTTCACAAGTCCCCATAAGTATGAGGCTTGAAACACTAAACTTATATCGACACTGATCTTGTTAATTGCGTAGCTTGGAACTGGTGAAAAAATCGTAGGACGATGAATTATCCGCAGACATCCGTAGATCACTCTACGGGCGCTTCTCATTCTATGATCCCAGTATTAATAAATAAAGAAAGTCAAACTTGTTAAAAATGAAGAAAATCCAAAATATTAGTTCTGTAGTTAGTGGTAATTCATGAAAAAGGGGTTACAAACGGGCTTACGTGTTTACTCATAACATTTGCGTGAGGACACACAATACCTAGTTTGGGGGATTTGATAAGTGCTTAATTACACATATCTTTTACCTCTAAAAACGAGCTTAAATGACCAAAAACAGACAAAAACTGCCAAAGTCAGAGTCAATACTAAGCCTACACTAAATTTTATATTTTTCCTAGACACTAAATGACAAAAGAAAATTTTATAAAAAAGAAAAATATTTTTTTATTAATTTTCTGATTTTTTATGAATTTTTAAAGATTAATAACTAATTAAAACTAAGAAAATAGAAAAAGACAAAAAATAAAAGTTATAAAAATTCTGAAAAAATAAAATTAAATAAAGAAAAAGTTAACAATTCTAAAAATATAAAAATGCCCAAAAGTTACTGTTTAAAATTAAAGTAATTAAACTAATTAAAATTTAACCTAATTTAATTATTTAAATTAATTAAATCTAACTGTGGTTAACCTAAGGGACTAACAGGGTAAAGGGACAAGGACTAACGAGGTAACAACATACTAACAGTGGGGACTAACAATTATAACTATAAAAGACAAAATTACACAAACAGTCCCTGAGTTGGACCCCGATTACAAAGCAAGTCCAAACAGCTTATTATCAAAAAGCTATAAAAACAAAGTTGTTAAGGGGCTTGAGCTTATCATTTTCTACCAAAGGGACAAGTGCTGAATCTAACTTAATAAGCTAGAAAAGTGAGCTTTTTGGGGCTGCAGAAACTAAATAAGCTTATGAGCTTAATTTTCTTTCTCTTTTTAGGATTTAAGCTACAAAATAAGCTAGAAAACTATGGGAATAAATCAATAGGCTAAGGGTGTCCTAAATATGAGCTAAGGTCACTAAATAAGCCCTAAAATAAGCTGGAAATTACTTAAGCTATATTAACAGATTATTATAAAAACAGAAAAATGGATACTTAAGGCCTAAATTAAGCTAACCTAGAAAGGGAGATAAGCTATAAGATTTTGGGGACTTATAGGGCAACTATTAAGCTATAAATAAAAGCTAAAATATCTAGGAGCTTAATACTAAATAAGCTAAATAAGGGAGGCTGAATGGTGGTGTCTAGCACCAGGGGAGGCAAGGCAGTGGCTTAAGGGTACTTTTGGGCTTATGAAAATAAGCTCTTAAGAGCTTTTTACCCAAAACCAACCACAAACAGATTAAAAGGGGTGGTCAATGAGCTTATTTCCAAACTATGAGAGCTTAGGGCCTAATTAAAACTGCTGATAATGGGGCTTAAAAATGGCTGATTTCAAAAATCATGCATACATACACACTTGGCTATATTTGGTATATCAAAATGACAGGACAAAGGGTTGGGTAAAATGGCTAAAAACAACAACAACAAGCACAACAACAGTGTGCTTAAGCTGCATAAGCAGCTGGAGCACTTAAGCTCAATTTGGCTTATTGAAATTTTAACAGATTATAGAGGGCACTTAAAAACTTATTTTAAAACTAAAAGTTGTGATTAAAGTGGCTTAATAAACCCTACACACTCAGCCAAAGTTGGCTGAGTGGTTACAACCCATGAAAAATCCCATATGACCCATTTTGGGGTCTAAACCAAACACCCCCTTAATTTATAAATTCAGCTTCTTCTTAGCTTTTTAAAAGAAATAAAGGGGTATTACGAGACTATATGCTGAGCTTAACAACTCTTACACATGGTGGTGTAAGATTAAACAGGTTTAAAGGCTTTAATTTATACTTCGAATTTTTAACAAATGCAATATTTCAAAAAACTCTTAACTTTTATTAATGCTGAAAATATTACAACATAAACTTTAAATAAACTGAATACAACAATTTTAAAGCAAACTTAATTAAATTTTAAACTACAAAAGTAAAAACAGGGGGTAATTCTTCGGCTTGGTCTTCTTTTCTTTTATAGAGGTCCAAACTCTTCTCTTGGTCTTGGGTTGTGTTTGCTGTGAAGAGTAGAAACTTTCCCAAGTAATCCTAGCCCTTCATTCACTTCTCTTCATCTCAGCCATTGAAGGGGTCTTCGGGTTGTGTGATTGCCAAGTTGGCAAAGCTTATAAGGTTGGGGTGAGTGGGTATAGGGTTAGGGTGAGCTGGTGGTGGTACTTGGGATAGTGGTATTGGCTATAAACCATGGGGGAGGGAGGTATGGTTTTGGCGGGTAAGGGGGTTCGAGTACAGGGGTGGGTGCAGGTTTAAACATAAACCTTGGGGAAGAGGCAAAAACAACCCCTCAACTTTCATTCTCTTTTCATTTTCTTATAAGCCCCAAAAAACAGTTATAAAAGAGTTTAGAAAGTGACACTTTTGGTCCCCGCGTTTTATAACAAAAGAGTTAAAAGGAAGGTTTGGGAAATTGCAAAAATGGTCCCTGCTGTTTATAAAAAAGAGAAATAGAAAAGGATTTGAACAATTACAAAAACAGTCCTTGGCTTTTAAAATTGTAAAAGAAATGCCAATTGGCAGTTTCAGTCCCTGGACTCTTTTTAGCTCTTTTTCTTTATAAAATACTTTTGAAAATAACACAACAAGTCCCTATGGTTTTGTAAAAAGGTTATTGGGCTTGGGTTTTGTGTTTGGGCTTGTATTGGGCCCACTGGGTTTGGGTTTGGGCCCAATAAGGTACAGGTTTGGTTATTGGGCTTTTTCAAGCCCAATAAGGTTATGAAGTGGGTTTTGTGTGTACAATGGCTGAGATTGGCTGTAACTGGGCTAGGATTGGGCCTTCAAAGTCTTCACAGTCTTTGTCAATTGCACACAAATGGGCTGTTGAAATTGATTGAGGGCCCATTTGGTCTTCACAGTCTTCATAGTTATACTATTGGGCTTTCCCGGCCCATCAGATGGGTTAAGATTGCATCCAATAGTATTCTTCAGTTCCGGCTCCGGTTTGACTGCTGATTCTTCGGTTGGTTTTTTGTGTACAATGGCTGAGATTGGCTGTAAATGGGCTAGGATTGGGCATTCAAAGTTCTTAACAGGTCATTTGTCCAATTGAACACAATGCGGGCTGTTTTTGGTCGTTGTTTGAAATTCGATTTCGAGGGCCCATTTCGGTCTTCACATGTCTTCATAAAAGATTACTATTGGGCTTTCCGGCCCATCAGTTGGTGGTAAGATTGAATCTATAGTATTTTCAGTTTCAGGGGGCCGGGTGTTTGACTGATGATTCTTTTCTTTCATTGCTCTGACTTTGGCATTTTTGGACTTTGGCCTTCTTGCATTTTGCACAGGTCATTTTCCATTCCAGGCTCGAGTTTTGTCATTTTGGCTTGGTTTTCTGTCTTTTTGGTTGATATCCACTTCCTGCACAATAATACACAAATGCTAAAACTAACATATTTTGGCAGTTTTAGATCTGGGCTTTTGGTCATTTTAGCTCATTTTTAGATGGATATTCAGTAATGTGTAAATTAAGCTCTTATCTGGCTATTCATTTGGGTAGCGTTTTGATTGAGTTGAGTTGATGGATTTACGATTTTTTAAAAGTGTCCTAGCTCCTCAAAACGTTTTTTTCATGACCTTGGATTATGATAGCCCAGAACAGTGATACGATGTTTTCAGAATTAATAAAACAAAAGTATTTTTACGTTAAACCTTTATGGATAAATTAAAGTTTTAAATTATGAACAATCTATCTAAGATTGTACAAATTACCCAAGGTATGCTTGACTAGGCTGTTTACTTCCTTTTGAAATTAAAATTTCATATCAATCAACTACCTTATCAAGGTGAGTTCATAGCCTCTCATTTTAATCTTTTGAATGTTTTATAAACCTGCGAGGGGGATACATGCTATAAACCATGAATACAAGTATTTTTCCAACTGTATGCTATCCTGATATATTATTGCCTAAGTTTGCCTTCGCTGTCAATATTTCTTAATCATGAACCATTAGTCACTTGCGAGTGAACGCGAATATTGTGGATAGATCTATTGGGGGTGACGACTCTCGTTGGTGTACCCGTACATGGGGTAACCAAACGCACTATATTTGAGAACAATGGGTAACTTTGGCAAATTACCTTTCTACGAGGACATTTGTTCCTCACTAATGTCACTGAGGTGATTTCCATGTTAATGTTTGGTTGCATGAGCTTAGGGTAATAATATTGTTTTCCATGATAATTGTAAATGCATGCAATTATTACCACTTATGATGACTTGTATTCAACCATCACATTGTCCTAAATGAATAAAGTATCTTTTGCCTTAATATTTCTTGCTCTAGTCTTATTTTTCCTTCCTTCTTGCTACTTGTTAGAAATATTTGTATTATTCTAACTCGATTTTGTAGCTAAGAAACCATAGCTCGATTCCTTGGTGCCCTCGAACGAGGGGGAACACACATCAAGGGGGAGCTTTTATTCCGTCGTTTTTACTTGCAATTCTCGACGATGCCTTTTTGATTTTACAAAAAAGGGGAGAAATAACATAAAACTCACTAAATACTTGTTTAAAAATAATTCTACATTTAATGAGTTTAAATTTTGTAATCATCAAAAAAGGGGAAATTTTTGATAGAAATAATGCCTAAAAACATTATTAATATTTTTCACATCCTTACGTTTTGATAATCACAAAATTAAAAAATGTTCAATGTAAAATTAAATGTAAACAAGTAATTAGTAGTTAATTTTCATTTTGATAATTTAATCACTTAAAGGTATGAATAAACAAATGCTTAATGCATTTTATGATCAAAGGAAATTTTTATTCAACCTTATAATTTTTATAACATGTGGTTGGTAGACAACTTTTTATATAAACTTTACTAAAATATTTTCTAAATTAAAAAGAATTGTATTATTCATAATAAATATTTTGAATTTCTAATTTTCGGACCTAAAACGGATTAGAATTTAAGTAGAAATTTCCTGAAAAATTCCTATAAAAAAAGACAAACTGGGGGCCTCCTAGATAGGGCGGCCCCTTAAATACACGGGCAACACACTTACATTTTTTAAGGGGACCGCCCCTATTTTAAGGGGGGGGCCGCCCAGTATACTGCACGCTCCTTCTGTTTTGTCCCTATTAATACTTGACTTTTCACCACTATTTTTCACCTTTTGCACTCATGCTTTATGTTCTAAAACAACCCACAACTCCTTCTACTACTAAAATTCCCTTTTTGATCATTTAATCATAAGCTTTGTTTTCTAAGTCGATTTCCTAGCTCCAATTCCTAAAGGGTGAAGATGGAAGAATACTTTCATCATCATTTGATGACGTTATTTACTAACCCAAGTTTATATTGACCTATTTTGTTTGCATCCACATTCATAATTCGTAAGTAAAATCATTTTAAATTGTTGTGTTAATAAAGTTTGTGTAGTTGTTAGGTTCTGGTTGTGATTTGTTGTAAGCTATTGTTGGATATGGTGTGTCACTTTCTGTTGTGTTCTAGATAGTTGTGACATAAGTAGTGTTGTGAGGTGAAGTTGTAAAGGTGTAAATAAGTTGTCAAGTTGTGAAGAAGTCGTGAAATTGTGAAGTCCTGAACAAGTCGTGAAGTTGTGTTGTGATAGATTGGTTTTAGCTAAGATTGGAGTTCGACATCTAGCTTAGTGTCAAAAATTGATATAAGCAACGTTGTGTATGGTTTTCTCTGCCATAAGGGAGCTTGTTGACATAGCGAAGAAAACTCTCGAGTTAGGTGCTCGGGGAGTGGAGTAGGGCGAAGAGGTGCTTCATTATCGAACCACTATAAATTCTCGCGTTGTGGCTTGATTGTTCTTACTCTTATCTCTTGTCTTACATTATTCTTTCATACTATCATATTAATTGTGTAGATTAGTATATTGTTCATATTGTGCAAGTGTTGAACTCACATAAAGTTAAATCTATAATTTTTACAAACACTTTGAAACTTTAAATAAAAAGCGGTAAACTATTCAACCCCCTTCTAGTTTTCCACAAGATGCAATTTTTCTCAGTGTAATTTCCATCTATTAAATTAGATGCAATTTTCCTCAGTGTAATTCCCATTTATTAAATTATATGCAACCATTTTCATGGAAAGATTTTTGCTTTATTACATCCATAATGTAACGTAACTTACATTACCAAAGTAAACGAGCTCACGCAACCTACCAATGCCAATTTCATCAACGTTTATAGCAAGTAAACGTTATAATATGTCAAGCAATATGTTTTAATCGCCATTTTTACCATACGTTATCTATTTAAGGTACTATCCAAAACATTATTACAAAACGGATTTCAAACATTAACAAAACCCCGATTTCATGTAAAGTTTACATACAATACAAATGTACAAACTTATAAGACTAGTGTATAAGTTATATATGTATAATATTTGAATCTAATTTCCCTCCTAAACTCTAGTATAACTCTTTTAAGCTTATTGTACAATCCGGCAATGCATAGAATTCAAAATATACATTTTCCCTCCATTTTTCTAAAGGATTTTGTACAACCTCTTAGACATAAGTTACAAGTACTTAATGCACCACATTTGAATCCTAGTTTCCCTCTAACACTCGTCCTAACCCAAAAACCTAACCCGAAAACCCTAGCAAACCCGATGCCACTTAAACTAGTTCGAACCAAGTTCATAGTTAAATTTTAAAATCAGTAGGTGTTTGGTATTAAGAAAAATACTAGGTTGTAGCCCTATGTCTTGTGATCATTTTTCCGGGTGACTCGACCCGATTCGATGTTGGATGAATTAGTTATAAGCCCGAATTGGCAAAGGTGCGCAGATTCTCACACCTGTAGTAAAATGGTTGTTAATCTCTAGATTTTGTATATTAACTCCTAAATATGTAAAACTAAAAGTTGTAGAGACGTCAATAACAAACCAGGCTCACTGGTTAATCTTAATCAAAAATAATTACGGTTTGTAAATGACAACTATTTCACCGGGACTAATGTTTGTTGTTCAAAAACAACCATGACCTTTAATGATGTATCAACCAAGCACCCTCACTACCACCTTATCACCACCTTGGGATCCAAGTAAAACTCCTTGGGCACCATTCTTCACCCTTTTGCCACCACTCCAAGTTTACTTGGCCACTACTCCAAGTTTACTTGACCTCCACTCCATTCATCCCTATATATATAGCCGAAACACACCCATACCTTCATAACTCACCATAAACTCAAACACATACATGAAATGGTGTTCTAGCTGAGCTAAGGAAGAATAGGAAGAAGGTTAAGCTAAGTAGGAAGCCAAGATTAGGAAAGAGAAGCTCTTGATTCATCTCCTTAAGATTTCGGGTTATAATTGTTTGTTTTGACCCATTTCATCATTTCGTGTACTAGTAAGTCTTCTATCTAGTTCAATAAGCTCTAGTTATGTTTAAGATCATGTATGAACCTTGTTTTAATCCTTTGATCAAGCCAAACCATCTTAGAAACCCTAAACTAAAACTGAACCCTAATCGAACCCTTAAAACCCTAAAACCCTAAAAAGCTCTTTTTGTAAACCTAATAAGCTATAAGGCATAATATGTTGTAATAAGCTATTTCTATAAGCTCACTTATCACTTTTATAATCATTAAAACTTATCCTAAAAGCTCTAACCCATCGGGTTAATTTTTCTAAACCAAACATACCCATTTTGAATTTTTAAGCTCATAAGCTCTTTTCATAAGTCACAAGCTCGTAAAACTTACTTATTTTATCTTATAGTAATAAGCTATAAGCTTCAAATTGATTTTGAGATCAAAAATACAAGAATTATGGATTTTAGACTTAAAATGCAAAACGTTTCATGCAAATGGGTATATATTGTAACATTTTGAAACTTATAAACTAGAGGGGCTGAAAGTTTAAGTATCCTAAAGTTAAAACCACAAGGGCCTGTTTTGCCATATTTCAAAGTTAAAGGTTTAAATGTTTTAAATATAAAGTAAAGGCTTCAATTTGTAAATATATATATACCAAGGGTATATATTGTCATTTTCATATTCTCAAGGGTATAAATTGTAATATTTTTATAAAAATATATTTAAATATTATAAGACTCGATTTTATTAAAGCCCGACACATTTTTTGTTATCATTTATTGATCAAAACATCATAAAACAATTTTGTTATATATATAACATAATTTATCATCTACTAACTTTTGAAGAAACTTAAAAGATAAAATATTATCATTTACACTATAACGTATCACGTTACTAGGGAATTTCATGTGAGGGGCTTCATTTGGGTTGACGTTTTGATGAGTTCCTGGATTTACGATTTAAAGTATCCTAGCTCCTCAAACGTTTACTACATGACCTCTGGATTATGATAGCTCGAATAGTGATACGATGTTTTCACGAATTAATAAACTAAATGAATATTTACGTTAAACTTTATGAAATAAAGTTTTGAAATAAGAACAATCAAACTAAGACTTGACATATTACCCCAGGCTACGTGACAAGGCTGTTTACTTACATTTGAATTAAATTTCAAATCAATCAACTACCTTATCAAGGTGGGTTCATAGCCTCGCATTTCAATCTTTTGAATGTTTTATAAACTCGCGAGGGGGATACATGCTATAAACCATGAATACAAGTATTTTTCCAACTGTATCCTATCCTGATATATTATTGCCTAAGTTTGCCTTCGCTGCCAATATTTCTTAATCATGAACCATTAGTCACTTGCGAGTGAACACGAATATTATGATTAGATCTATTGGGGGTGACGACTCCCGTTGGTGTACCCGTACATAGGGTAACCAAACACACTATATTTGAGAACAATGGGTAACTTTGGCAAGTTACTTTTCTACGAGAAAATTTGTTCCTCACTAATGTCACTGAGGTGATTTCCATGTTAATGTTTGGTTGCATAAGCTTAGTGCAATAATACTGTTTTCCATGATAATTGTAAATGCATGCAATTATTACCACCTATGATGACTTGTATTCAACCATCTTGTTTACAAATCTATGAATTTCACTCAACCGTTGTGTTGACCCTTTTAGCATGTTTATCTCAGGTAATTGAGCAAACTATGGCACGGAGTGGCATTGGACTTGAGGACGTCCAAACTTGTTATCATTCAA